>JAXCEX010000148.1:0-69150 GCA_038382965.1 Ceratocystis huliohia | reverse complement strand
GAGTTTGCGCACAAATCTTGCTGACAGTTTTCTCACATTGCCTCGGCATTCCCACGGGTGCTCAGGAGTTTTCGGCTGGCCACAACCTGTGACCGGGCAAGGCGCCCTGGCATCCGAATGGTTGCGTAATGCACTGGCTTCGCGTATCCAAGTGTAAGAAATGTTGCAGTTGCAAACGCTGGGCTTAATAGACTAGCCCTCCACACGAGAGGACATGGTGGTTTTGTAGTAGTATTTAGAATATTGCAAACTTCGATTCCCAAATGGATAGTATGCCGTCGTTTTGGCGGTATTTTGCATTCTTTTCCCTTCCTCCTTTCTGATGAACATCGAGATTTCTTCAAGATTGGAACACGTCGACCTGGGAGACTGGGCGTACTATGGAACAATATCGGCCGAAAGTCCCATCCCGAGGATTTAACTCTAGGATATCTAATTTGAGCTTAAACAACAAAAGTTAAGATTAGTTGAATGACTGGGATAGCACCGCCATGTTGACTCGGTGAATAGAAGAAACCAGCATTCTCTGACTGCCGTTGTTTACACTCTAAATATCAACACTTAAGCTTAGAGATAGCATGACAGATATACACTGAATAAATACGGCATGTCTACTAAGCACAGGATACATACTATATCTTCATCTCTATTGCAGTAATTGTGACTATGCAACTTGACGAGATCAATATGCTGAGTTGGAAATCGTTCACCGGCTCTTTTAAGTTCAGTTTAGGGTCTTGCTACAGCTTGCTGGACTGTAGCTGGCTAAGGGCAAAGGTTGAACACAAGCAACTCAAAATTAAACAACATCATTCCAATAGTTCAACACGGAGCAATTCTTAGACGGTCATATATGAATATATTTTAGTAGCATAGCTTAACTAAAGTATTTGACAGAAAGATAGCTTATGAGACTGGGACTGCTATTCATTGCCAATCTTATCCTAGTTCTAGCGATCTCTATGCTGAGGGTAGTTTTACCAAAGGCTGATAAACTCTTAATCCATGCAAGCTTCGAAGGGAGCTGGGAAGGGGTTGCCTTCTGGGTCAACGCACATGCAAATTGGCCCCCTGGGCGTGTCGAGGAACCCACAGTTGTCGTACTCAGCTCCACCACCAGATCCGGAACCAACATCAGGTTGAGTACCGCCGACGTTCTGAACCTCAGAACGAGCTGCCAGAGCAGTGCCAGCAATGGCGAGAAGTAGGGTAATAGTCCAGCTCTGCATGATTGTCGAGTGATAGTTGTTGGTTAATGTTTTGTAGAGGGGGCTTTGCAATGGCAAAGATGTTGTAACAAAAGTAATGATTGAGGAAGAAGAGAGTGGTAAGAAGGCTCGAGAAGAGGCTGTGAGCGAAGTCGAGGTATGAGAAGTATGAAACTGATGTTCTGGAGAAAGAAGAGAAGAACACAAATGTTGCGAAGTGAGGTACCCTTATATACTTGTCTGAACGCATCTCAAGCAAGTCGAAGCACATTGAATCGTATCACTAATCCCACATCACTAGAGCTACATCAGCATCAAGAATGCCACACATCTAAAAACGATATATAGCAGCTATGTTCACCTCGGCATCGAGGCACACGATAACAGAGTTGCCATAGCGCGCATATTATCTCTATAAGTTGGATCTCTGACAAGTTTTTGGAAGAGTGGATATTCAATTATACCGAACTCCTTTTGTAGCTCAGCTTTTAATGCAGCTGACAGAGGACGAGAGTTACTAACCTTGTCTTCCATAGAAGCCCTTGCATCTACCCTTCCTGTTTTCTCGTCTGGCCCGGGAATAAGTCCTTTTTTCCTTTTTTCATTATGTTATATAATTATTTCGTTACCCTAAAGCCATCTTCTCCCATAAAGACCATCAATTCATTCTTACATAACGCGGTCCAATGCTGATTGATAAATTGTGTCTGGTGTTCTGGAAGGAGACTGATCATCTATCCCTTCCACACCGCTCAGTCGAAATGGGGGCGAGGAGCCTCATGAATGCGGATGTGACATAAGTGTGACTAAAGGTTTCTCAATGGAGAGAGCAGGCTTCACAGAACTAGCAAGAGCTTCGCGTTGAATGGGCCGTCCATTCATTCTACTCCCCAGTGTATTTGTGATCAATATTGTAGAGCTTAGTAACTTTTTGGATACTCTGTTTTTGGTCTTGATAATTTCATCTGCTAAATGAGAAAAGACTCCGTATTATAGGATGAGCTTAGGACAATTAAGCACTGGCTTGTAAGTTGCGTTATCCCTTTCATTATGTATGAGTCCAAATTCCCAGGACAGCATCCCAAGCTAATGGCTAGTATACCCGTAACAGAAGCTACATTGACAGGGCTGTAAGCTCCCTTGATTCTTCTTGATAGCAATTACTTTTGTGGTATTCATGAGCTATATGAACAATAATGGCAATCTTCCCAAGATAGTTTAAGGTGACGGGCCTTTCCGTGTCGTAGTTCCCTTATCTTATTCGGGAACACTTTTCTCATTGCCTGCCCTTAACTTTGAGAGTGCAAAAGCCTTGGCAGCATTCTAAGGATCAAATAGATAATATCTTCTAGTAGGGTTATTGTGACCTTCAAGAAAGAGCATTGCTGTATGGAGTGAACCGCTACTTTAAGCTGTTGATGTCCTGCTCCCCTGTGCTAGTAATTACATTATAATCACTGCTGACTTTTAAGGCAGTCATTTCTAGATAGCCTGAGTGTTTCCTTTCAGCCTTCTAGGTAGAATGTACCCATATCGCAAGGTTGAGGCTAATGTCAACGGGCTAGACCAGCGTCTGGCTTGTTCGGATGCAAGTGGTTGGTTGGAACTGCACGAATCTCGCATATAGAAAAGATTGCAGGCAAGTCATACCCGGTGGGGGCGGGATCTCGCTGGACTTGTGAATCCTACATATTACTAACGGTTAATTATATCTCGATTCCCTTATTCTTCTTACTCAATCAGTAGAGATCCACGCTTAGGGATAGTCAGCCCCCCCGGACAGAATTGCCACATCTAGTAATTATGTATGATAACATAAGACTAAGACACAGGTCTTCTAGCTACAGCCAGTAATACCGCAATGTGCTCAGTGACGGTCGCCTTGACTCGCTGAGTGCTGCTGTTGTAAAGGGCACCGTTAAAGTGCATGACATGGTGGGATAGATTAACAAAAGGGCCGTGGTAAAGGAGGAGATAAAGCATCGCAGATATAAGTGAAGGCGAGAGGCCATATTGGCGGTAGTCACGTAATCACAGGTCCCTACCATATACTGGCACATCCGTATTATAGTACATGAGGAGCAACGTTAACATCCTGCTCGGAATCGGCTAATAAAATCTCTGCCAAGCAAGGCGCGTGCTGACATCGCATTATCATTGTTAGCTATCTGTTGAATGGATAGCCCAAGAGTTACTAATTCAAATCCGCCATATGGGCGGAGTTCGCATTTTCCCTTTAGTGCTGCATATACGCCATATCACACTAGACTACCGGCAAGATGTTCCTTGAGGTTATCATGTGGTAGAAAGGAGAACAACAATCCCATGTAATTTTTAGCTTGGTGATGATGGTTGCACAGTATCGTGAGTTCTGTCGCAGTGACTTATGTAGTCTTGGACAAATAGAACATCGTGTAGACGGGATTTCCGCGTATTTCGTATCGCAAAAGCTTAGACATGAAGGCTGACCAAGTAATTATGTAGCACAAATCTAGCCGAGCAAAATGTAGACCCCCGGAGAAATGGGGTTAAAAAGAGGATTAAGACAGCCTAGGAAAAGGGATCAATTAGGGAAGACTATGTGTTGTCGAGATCCTAACTCTACTCAGAACAACATTGGATAAGCCAGTGCCAGACCCATATACATGGTGGTATATGGTGCATACATTTTGAGAATTGGAGCTTGATCTTCGATCAATCAATCTACATGTTCATGTTTCCTAGCACGATAAAATAGGCCAAGATTTCAACTGCCCACGTATTCTACTTGGATCAAACATTTGCTCTTGACGGGATAATAGTTATGGGGCTGTGGCGGGTAGTTGAATATTTGTTATTAATATTCGAGGCCTGCCTGTGCTCCTTTGACTTTGTACATATTAGTCTACCAGGATGTTCCCTTACAATGCTTGTGAATAGTTTTCCTTTTCTCAGCAATATAATATGCATTGCATGTATTTTGTCTTTCATTAGAAACGGAGCATTCTCACCAGAAACAAGGCTTGATTTGAAACCATAAATACACCAATATTTTCATGCCGTGATGCGATGCTTCTTGGAATCTCGGCTTGACTTGCGAGGATGAGCTAGATGTTCATATTCTCTGCACAGTAGTCCCTATGTGTTTGTGCATTCTGAGGTGTTGTCCGTCTTGAAATGAGATGGTACTGAAATCTCGAGCTGAATGCGTCCCTCCGCGCTGCCCTCCTCCAAGGTTTTGCTCCCAAATAGCTTGTCTATATTGGGACCGATTCCGGTGGAATGCCGTCTCCGACCTGTATTTCATATCAAAGCGGGATTCTTCCCTGAACTTAATTGTATCCGGGGTGCTTTTTCTGGGGAATAAAACTTGCAGTCTTTGTTACCTGGCTCCTGGATAGATGTCAGACGGTTTCCAAGCAAAGCCTCCGATGCTTCGGTCGATTATAGTCTGGCTGGTGGATCTTCTGCTTGAGGAACTGAGATGTCTAGCCTCTGCCTATGCGACAAAACCCTGCGTTCTACTCATGAGCGCGCATGATCCCGGAAGAAACAGAAAGCTGGACGTGTTGTGGATGAATAGAGCCTGGGTTGGAATCCATACAATGAGGCCGGTTGGCCCTGAGCAAGAATTCTTAGCGATTCTCTAGCGCCATTTTCATTTAATCCCAATTTTTGGAGGAACTAGACCTTATAGTAGCAGGTTCAGTTTCAAATATCTCTTTCCGTCTGACTTGAGCAAAAAAAAAGTTGTTACATACTTATTTGCGTTAGTGTTTGACGCGATACGCATGTCATCAAGTGTTCATCTCTATGTTGTATGGATATGGATTCAACTTTATCGACTCATAACTGGCTTTCTGACCTCTATACTTCTGCTAGTTCCGTCTGTAGCATCAATGCCTGTTTCACCTGTAAGCTTGCAGCTTTGCTTTCTACAGTATCTTGACTTCCGATATTCGTTTAGGCAAAGTTGCTAGGCAAAAGATAATGCTGTATCTGGGTTAACTAATACAAAAGGATAGACAGTACATGCTACAAAGCTGGTGATCTGCTGCAAAACTCCCACTTCGCCACTTCACCTATTATGTATACCATCACTGCCGTCTAGAATGGTGTCGTGTCGCACTTTCAATTTGTGGTATTTCTTCATGTTGACAGAAAATCACGCGTGATGCATTGGTGAGAATGGAGCGCAAGCCTGTGCAAACACAGCTTAGATGATAAGACTATTTTCCGAGTAGATGGTTTGATTTGTGGCAACCAACCCTCTTAACACCCTGCATGTCTAGCCTAGTCATCATCTTGAATACTCAGAACATGTTTGTTTTGTTTGATTTCAGTCTTCTCATCCACAGTCTTGCAACCATTTTTCTAAGAGAGCTCCAGTAGTTTTGTCTGAAATGCGTGCCCATATCACACTGACTACGTACGACGCAACTTAGGATACTAGAGATGAAATGGGCCCTTTGCTTAGTTGCTTGTTGCTGTCTATAAATTTCCAAGGATATCTCTCCCACTTCACAACCTCAACTTTCTAAATATACCCACAAGTTCCAAGTTAGGATGCTAGGCTGAGTTTTACTTGGCCACCTCACGCCCTCCTCCCTAGCTTTTCCTGTCTTCTCCCTGCCCTCAGTCCATGATGGCCCTTTCTTGATAGGCCTCTTAACGGCTACTGTCTCGTTGGTGAGTTGATTTACGATACCCTCTCGGACCTTGATGCAAATGAATGCAAATCCACGACATACCGGACTCAGACTCTAATATCCTTCGTGGCAATAGATATTGGCTTGACTTGCCTGCATAGAGACTATCTACTTGGTAGAAAAATATGTGACAGGACCGCCTTACGGTTCCTGTCACATCACTACTATATGGTGTCCCGGACATTATGGCTATTGGCCACTACCAACCACACATAACGCTCTTCATGCAAACTAGAAGATCTCATGACGACGGCCTTCCCGACGGACAGTCTACCGGGTAGCAAAAGAGGCATGTACACCGACCAAACGGTGCCGGTTGGTCTTTCTTCGCAAGACACCGAAATATTGGGCCGCCGGGTAGCAAAAGAGGCATATACACCGACCAAACGGTGCCGGTTGGTCTTTCTTCGCAAGACACCAAAATAATACGATATTTGGGTACCCCATTAGTGCCGTCCTTGTTCTGCGCGCTGAGATGCACGATATAACAAATTTCACTACATCAATTTCCTGATACTAGTCCCAACCTGGGCGTCAGTCTTCTAAACACGGGAATGCACCCGAACATGGCATCGAAATTTATACTAGACATCGTCTTGTTGACGATCTTGGTGACAGGTGACTGTCGGTAGATATTTTGGCAAATCTGGCCGCGGAAAGATACATAGTTAGATCTGTCCTGATAATAGTAGCTGTGTACAATCAACAAGGATAATTAAGCCTCTTTCGAGATTAATGGACTTCAGCTGATATCGAAAGTCGAAATTTACAAGAATTGAAAACTAGACTGTAGGTATATACGCGGTATGTTGGCTGCATCATACAACTATGAGCATTCAGTGACAAACTCCTGTAAAATACGCCAGGACCAACGCCGTACACACAGCAACCTATGTGCCGAAATATTCTCTGCTAAGGACGGCCGTTGTTTATAGTACGAATACGAGCAAGCCGGAGTTCCGCCATATGTGTTGAAAAATACCGTCAGCACAGAGAAGAACGAAGCCTTTTCACAGTCTTGGCCCTAGCCCAGCCCTACCAGTTGGAAATTGCACTCACCAATCTGTGCTCCGACCGTGGCCTGCTTCTTTAGGATACCAAGGCCTAGGAATTAGATATTAACAGTGGAAATTTAGTTGGATGTACTAAATGCCCTTAGAATGAAAAGAAGACGGGATCTGTGATATACGGTTGTTGCTTTTGTATCTAACTTTTGGTTGAAGAGCGGATCTCAACCGATATTCCTCACCGAACAACGAGCTTAGGAAAAAAGAACCCTTAATATCTGGTATTAACCCTAGTAGTTAACCGAACTTAGTCAGGGTCAACAATCCTAGTAGCCCTGAATCAGGTGACTAAGAGATGTACTTGCTTAAATTAATTACATAGGTATATAAGTATAGCTTTATAGGCTGGTAGAGCGTCTCATATTTTGCCATGGAACGCAACCTCAGCTTTTGCAACACTGTCTTGCTGGTAGTAAGGGGCCGTACCATTGCTGAATCACTCAGCTGCAGTACTACGCCAGATATAGCCTCTCGCGAGCTAGCTGCTGTGTGGCAGCTTTGCATGGCAAAGCACTCCAGGCTGAAAGAACTATGCGGGAGGAAAAGAACACGGAAGCAGAATAGAAACGAGCGAGGTCCAATGGACAGATGTGTAAAAGTACGCGACCTCGGACTTGCATGTTCCTGTTCTTGTCGTTCGTTTAGTAGGCAGCCAATTAGACCCAACAATCATGCGATGGCGTCGTCCATGGCTTGCGTGAGCGAGGCTTTGGCAAATCTCAGATTAGAAACATTGGAGCAGAAAAAGCGGAAGCAAAGAAGCAGGACCTGCATCACGAGAAGCAAAAGGAGAAGGGAACAGAACTAAAACAAAAGATTAAAAAAGAGGACAGCAGGGAAGGGGTACCCCAAGGTGAGAAGATGAGATCGCCTAGAAAAGGCCCTCCGTCAGTAATCTAGCGCTGGCCGCCCCTTCCCTCCTCATGTTGGAAAAAAAAAGAAAAAAAAAAAAAAAGACACCATCCTCTGCAAATCTGCGCCGCTTTGCTTTTGCTTTGCCTTCCTCTTTCTTTGTCTTGGCCCTCCTTCGCTCCTGCTGCCGTCCATTGGTCTTTTCTTTCAACCTGCTGCCCTTCTTTCATACACAATAAGCGTGCCGGCCTTTTTATCGGCTAGCTTGAGAATACCTGCAGAATTCCTTCTCTCCTCTTCTATATCTTCGCGTTTCTGTCCCCTCGCTTCTTCGTCTCTTCTTCTCCCTCTTGGGACCATCTCCCCTTTGCATTGTTCTTCCTTCTTCCTCAAGGCTTCCAATCTGCCGGGAAGTCGTGTTTGATGCTATATTTTGTCTTTCTCCGCTCCTTATAATAGAAACTCCACACGACTTCTACCCGTCCTTCTCCCACGCCCACAAGCTGCACGCCTCATCTTTCCCTTGTCTCCTGGCCCCCTTGCCCAGCGCCCTCGTGCCCGGCGTTTTTGCTAGCCTTTCGCCTTCTTCCTTGATCGTGTTTCTATTTGACGCTTAGACCTTCGAGCCAAGTCCACCTCCCCCACCCCCCCTGGTCGGCTCCAAAACCAGGCTCCAGGTCTTCTAACAACAAGGTCCAAGACTTTGTTTAAGCCCCAGGTCCAAGTCTCAGACCTCCAAGCCATCATTAGAGAAGTCCACCATTGGACTAAGAGCAAGCAGGCTTGCTTGCCTGGAAACCTGGGAACCAGACTACTTAGCTACTTCTCATCAAGCTGCCGGCATATTACCCTCCCTTCCCCTCTTGCTCTACTTCCTTCTTGTTTCCTAATTTTCTTTTTCTTTGTCCTTTGGCCTTCTGCCTCATCCTAGTCCACTGACGTTTGTTCTGAAACTCATTTGCCTGGTACAAAAAAAGCCTTTACTTTTCGGCTCTTGTTTCCGGACTCTGTTTTCCTTCTTTTACACCCGTCTTCCCCTTGCTTTCAATCTTTCCATATTTCCTTCTGCCTTCTGCCTTCTCCTCTCCTCACCCTTCTCTTTTCTACCCTCAGGACTATGAGCTTTCTGCTACACCAAGTTCTACTCCCGCAGCTTCCACATTAAACAAGGAACAAGAACAAACAAAAGAATAAGAAGAAAGAAGAAAAAAGACGGCCTCTCTCTCCCCCCTCCTCCCCTCCACTATGTCTTCACACGATTCTTCTAGTGAGGCCCCTAAAGCTCGCAACACCTCGTCTGTTGAGCCTGCGCCCAGAAGTGCACCTTTATATCGGGCCATGCCGTACCCAACGACGCCCAAGCAGCTCCCCAAGCTGGTACCAAAATTACCGGCTAGGCCTCAAGGACAACAGCAACAGCAACAGCAACAGCAACAGCAACAGCAGCAAGAGAAGCCTGCTCCTTTGTTAGAAGCCTCCCAGCCCTTCCCACCTACTGCCCCGTTGCTCCCTCCCTCCGCCTCACCTGCCCTGGGCTCTCCCTCAAGGCATGGCGCCCAGCCCCAGCTATCCAAGAAGGCAAAGCCAAGGAAGAAGATGGCTTCTGTCGCCCTTGCAAAGACCTCTCGTTGGATCATGTCTGATGACCTGCTTCACCGCTTCCGCAAAGTCGAGGCCCAGGAAATCCTCACCGAGGACCAGATCCGAAAGCTTAAGCAGAGCCGCGAAGCGGCCGAGAAGGAGAGTCGCCCTACCGAGAGCGAGGCTGCCCAGGACGCCAAGTCGACGGAGACACTGGCAGACAACGCTGAGGGTGCCGGCTCTTCCGAGCTATCTCCCAAGCAGACGTCTGCCTTCCTCTCTTCCTCGCCTCCTTCCACATCTACCCTATCTCAAGTTCCGAAACGGAACCAAGCCTCGGCGTCGTCATTGTCATCTCCCCCAGCACCTGTTGTGCGTCATGATTTCTCAGCTCCTAGCAAATCACAAAATTCCAATGACGCCAAGAGCCTTCCACCAACCCCTCGCTCTCCGCCTCTTGCTCGACATACGGCCCTTGCCACGATTCCAGAGGTGACCTTAACAGCACCGCCAGGCTCTAGCGAGCCATCCCCTGCTACAAACTCACCCTTTTCAACCATCAACCCTATTTCCCCGGTCTCCGTACTGTCTGCCTCCACCTCTGACGGCATCGAGTCTGCAGCCCCCAGAAACGACAGCATTTCAAGCACTACCAGTGTTGCAAGCGCTGCTAGCCAATACGAGCCCTCGGAGGACGATGATTACATCTACTTCCATGGCGCGCCTACTTCTGCAACAACACCAACTTTTAGGCACGGTCGTATTCGCATTTCCAAGGCCGAGTCTGGCATCCGCATGTCGAGCGAGAACAACCTTGACTGGACGGCTTTCCAAATGGCTATTCTCGGGGCTGGCGACTGGTTTTCGGATTTGACCTCCAATGACATCACCTCGCCTGTGTGCGAGGTTGGTGATGTGGACGATCTAGCTGATTGGTTTTACGGCCTGAACCTACCTGACTGCCCAGAGCCATCTGCCAATGATGACGCGCCGCCGATGATGCCACCTGCGATTACGGAAGTGGCTCCCGCTGATGCTGACTGCCCTCCTCCGCCCTACTCGGCATCGGAGCACGATGCGACGGGCGAGAAAAGCGCGCGATTCTACTCGGCACTTGGCAAGGACCCTTCTGAATTCAACAGCGAATACCACTCTGACGCGTCGCCGCCTCCGTCTCTTTCGTCTACGCCCCGATCATCGGACGACATTCCGCGATCATCGGCCTGTATCTTCCCACCTGCTCCTACGCCGCGATGCCAGCCGTCGCCGTATGACGGTGCCCCATGGAGCCCACCACGTCACCAGCAATACAGCCATCAAAACAACCTCTCTGTTGACTCAGCGCGGAGCGTAAGAAGACCGTCGGCGACAGGTGGCTACGCCTCCCCGCCTCGACAGTTGTGTATGATGGCTAGTAATGAAAGCCTAGTTAGTCTTCCCCAGAGCCCAATGCCACCAATTGCAAAGAGCCCAACGGACGAGGCCGATTTCATCCCAATGGGATACAACCTAGGCCATGACCTGGGTGATTTTCTACGGTGGGAAGCACAGCATGTGTATGCCAGCTCCCCGCAGTGATGCGGGTTTTGCCGCCATTTTCATTTTCATTTTCATCTTTTTTTTCTTCTACCTTGCGAGCTGTAGCCTTCACAGTGAGCATGTCACTCATTCTTTTTTTTCCTTTTTCATCTCATCTTCTCGTTCATTCATTCATTCATTCCTTTCTCCTTGTTTGTTACTGTTGTCTTATACCCCCCTCTGACCCGTCCTGTAGACGGAAATTCTTGTCTCTATCACTCGCTTCTTTCAGCAGATATTTCCTTTCAGTTTGTTTCCTTTTTGTCATGATATACGGATATTTGGGTTAGCCTTTGCTTTTTAGTTTCCTTTGTTTTTATCTGGTGGTAGCGATCAAAGAGCCCTTTGATTTGATTTGCCTTTGTGTAGTTTAGATATAAGAGACGAGCTGAATGAAGCAGTCAAGCTTTTATTTGAGAAATGGTCGCCAGAAGAATAGTGACATGAGAATAGTAGAGAGAGCGTGTCCAGAACAGGCCGCAGAGCGCTGAGAGCGGCCTCACTGGGTTACTAAGAACTAATAGTCCACAAAGGGTGTCACTCGTCATTGAATGCCAGTTGGAAAATATGGGGGGTCTCGGAATACGTTAGTTTGTGGTCCCACTCCATGTCGCCACGTGCGACTACTACGCACTGCATGCGCTGCTACTCCGCTTACTATATAACACAGCTATCGCCACTCAACAGCTCTATAGTTCGCAGCGCAAAAATTAACTGTCACATCTCGCGCTCCATGTATGGAAGCCCTCTGCCGTATTATTAGCCGTACTAATATTCAGGGATAGAATGTAGGAGGGGGCTAGATGAATAGAAAAAACTTCATAATACGATAAAACAAGCAGGAAAGATCTCAGCAAACGCAAAAGGGCGGTAGGACTGCCGTAGGCCAAGATGATTTGGTCCTAGTGATTAAATGGGCTTCACGTGCCGCCAGCCTCCGACTCAATGGCTTATCCAGGAGGTGAACATGTTGCCGCAAACAGTACAATCAATCAATGCCTTTGCTCTTGCTTCGTCTCTCGTTGCCCTTGTTCATTTTCCCATCCTAATACACAGGATTACTCTAAGAGCAAAGGAGGATTTTATAGGGGGCGGAGGACACGAAGGAGACCGAATAGCCGCTACAGAATCTTTGTCTCCTAGGAGGAAGGAGGCCTTTACTTTGTGGAATTATCATGCTCTTCGTTACGCTAGTCTTCGATGATATCAATAACAATAAATCCCTCTTTTATAAAAAATATATGTATATAATGTACTCGTGCTGCAATAGCTAGCCCTGGGGATCATCATCACGCATGAACGATTGAAATGCTGCAAGGAGCTCGCACCTTTTGTGTATCTAGAATACAAGGGGCCCCTCCCCCACAAATGCAGCTTTAGAAGCTAGGACTACTTAAAATAGCTTCTATACCTTGGATCGTATAAGTGACACAAGCACAGCCAGTTGAAACTGCTTACCTGATATATATTGGGCTATGAAAGGGACAGGAGATCCTACAGCCCATGAGCTGTTTTCCTACCCAAATATCAATGAAACAAGGTCGTTACTATACATAGTTGCAGTGCTGTTTTTCCGAGGCTTGTATGTCCAGAGATCTAGAATCTATTAGCTAGTAACCGTGAAATTCCTCTCCAGTCTCATGCTCCTGATCTCTGGATATCAAGAAATGGGCTTGTTCGACAAGCCATTAAATCATTAATTACTGCACTCTGAGGCATGGATTTATAAGTAATCGTTATAGAAGAACAGGGTATATACTACTACTTCATGTTGATGACTTTTGCATAAAACCTTTGTCGCTTATGTACTCTTGTGTTTCTGTATTGTATTTGTCCTACAAAAATGAAGTGTCTAACGCCCACTCCCCCATCATAATCACTGGCCAATCCCCACTAAGATCTAGCTCAAAACCACCAAGTACATTTCCTGACGTTGAATGCTGTTGCTGTTCCTGCTGTTGCTGTCTCTGTGCCTGAGCCTGAGCCTGAGCCTGAGCCTGTTGCACTTGCTGGGAGGCCTGCACATGGGCTTGTGTCGGGTGCTGCATCTGGTGATGCTGTTGATTCTGGTACGTTTGTTGTCTTTGCGTAGCCTGGGCTTGTGGAACCGGTGGAACGGCGGGCACCTCTGGTGCCGCACTCCTCCTTTCGTACCAGACACGCAGCAAGTGTAGGTTCTTCACGTATCGCTCAAGACTACCAAAGTCCTCCGCAGGCACTGACCCGTCCTCGCGACGGACGCCAGCAAAACGCGCCTCAAGGTGCAAGCGTGCCATGTCGGCGCGGCGCAACAGCTGTAGAAGGGATTCCATGATTCTACTAAAGTCGAGTTGCAGCCGTGCTAGCGCTAGATCCCACCCTTCCAGCTCCAGCAAGAGGATTCGTACAGCGACACAGGCTGCTAGAGACACTTGCTCGAGTGTGGCAAGTGTGGCGTACGTCTGGAAACCACCGGTAGCGGCATGTGGCTCGATTGATACAAAAGCTGCAAAAAAGTCTTTGAGTGCTACCAGACAGTCGCCCAGTGCTTGCAAATGATATATAGACGGTGTGGTGCGTTGCACGGCATCGGTGATAAAGGTGGCCGGTTCATAAAGACGCACAAGTGCATAGGTGTAGTGCATACGAAAATGAGCTGTAATAAGACAATTAGATAAGACTCTGATAGGCTCGAGAAATACGCGGGCAACTCACAGAAATTCGGGTGGTCTGGCGCTACACCCTGAGCAATCTTGTCAAGTTGTGCCCGCAATGGTTGACTCCGACACTCCACGACTGCCGCATACGTTGGCTTGCGATCCCGGGCGTATGGGATACCAAATATAGCCGCAGTTTTATTAGTGACCTCAGCGATACTGACAATCTTTTCCACCATAAAGTCGCTCTGTGTGTCTGATGTCAGCAGGCGTGTTGCGGCATGAACGTCTAATGGAGAGCCGTTGAGCAGCGGCTGATATCCTCCACGGCACGAAGAGCTGTAAAAAGGAATGGATGGCTAGTTAGCGGCATGATCAAGAATATACAAGAAAAAAGAAATACAAACACAAATAAGCTTACATTTCTGATAGGTAAAATGTCCCCAGATATGCACGTTGTTGCGCCATAGTTAGTGTCGTAGTGTTTTGCGCGATCGACGCCTGCCGCGGATCCTCTGGCCCTTTGCTAGTTGTATGCCAGTTGTTCTGCGATACACGTGGCATGACAATGCCTAGGCTGCGAGCATGCGCCACGGACAGGTTCATCATCTGGTGAATTTGGGTCGGTGCCAGTCGAATCGGGCCCCAGGCGATCAAAATAAGCATGCCTTGCAGCACATCCAGAGACACACTAGCCTCAACTAGCGAGCGCATGGCTAAATACGTCATTAGGTCCTTCCGGATAGCCTTGAGCATA
The DNA here is from genome assembly GCA_038382965.1 of Ceratocystis huliohia. Taxonomy (NCBI): domain Eukaryota; kingdom Fungi; phylum Ascomycota; class Sordariomycetes; order Microascales; family Ceratocystidaceae; genus Ceratocystis; species Ceratocystis huliohia. The sequence goes on along the minus strand of JAXCEX010000148.1, from coordinate 54,783 downwards.
GCGGGAGTAAACGGCACTGTAATGAATATGATAGCACGCACGAGAAACGGCGAGTCTGCGAGAAGCTGCTCGATGGGCTTTTCATCGACCACTACAAATGGGAAGGCTGGTGTATACCGCGCCTTGAACTCCATCACTGCCAAGTTAACCTGGTCCCAGTTAAGTCTAAACGGCGGTGATGTGTTATCGTTGCTAGTGCAGATAGCAGATCCCATAACACTTGTGCCTATATTGCTATTACTGCCCCCTGCTCTAACGGAGTTTCCTGTACTTAGGCCACTACTAGGGTTCGACGCTATAGACCCTTTTGAACTTGGCGGACGTGTCGTAGTAGTAGAAACAATACTAGTACTTGCCGCACCAGGTGTTATACGCCCGTCATTTCCCCCATCCGATGACCCACTGACCGACTCAGGCGTATTGACAGATGGGTGCCTTGCTGGACCGGCAGAATTAAGCGGTGCATAGTCATGGCTTGAGTCTTCAGCTGACGCAAGACGCGTCGTTAGATTATCAATGATCTGCTCTAGCGATGCCACACGGCTTGCCAGTGGCTTAAGCTGGCGCGGCTTGCGGATCCCCTTGGTAGTTTTTGCCGTGCACTCAATGCCAAGGTGGTGACATCTAATAGACGAAGCTGTTAGCATTGAAACACCAATCCCAAAAGCCGATCAGAGTGAGTATTGGCTTGCTTACCGATCGCACAAGTGCCGTGACTGGTTCTCAGACTTGAAATTGCATTTAGCCTTGGCTTTGGTGCATGGCACACACGCTCGCAGCCGTCGCGGCGGACTCTCAGCTCTACGATTGGAGCTCGGGGCCATTCCGGACCGCCCCAAAAAGACGAGATTGTGGTTAATAAAATAGCGAGTCCGGAAAACTAGTAATGAAATCGGGTAGTGCCAAATGTGGGGCCACTTGTTGTCGGAGCCGGTGGGTTAGGATTATATATGTGGGGCGTTAATAGTGGGTCCTAAGAGAGCGCCGAGTAAAGAAAGAAGAAGAGAGAAAAAGGATAGACAGCCTTAACGGCAAGGCAAGCGAGAGAAAATTACAGAGGAGGGTAAAAAGGGAGAGCGAAACCCAGGCGAGTAGAATAAAGAACGAAAAAAGCGACAAAAATTAGAAAAAAAAGAAGGAATTCGAGATAGTTCGAGAAAATTCAACCGCTAGAAAAATCAAAATGCTAAGCCGCCCAGAGAACCAAGTAAAAATATGTATATATCCTTCCCTTCCTTTTGCTTCTGTGTGTATGTGTGTGGGAGTGTCCTTCGTCGCGTTACAGAACAGCAAAGAAAGACAGATATACAAACCAAAGGCGTCAGATGGGAAAGAAGCAAGAAGAAGAAGAATAGGGCAAAGACAACAAAAGCCGAATTCATTCCAATTCCTCATCCGTCCTTGTTGGCTGTGCCCCAGCCAAATAATGAAAAATTAACAAAAAAAAACCAGAATGACCATATCCCCATCTCCATGGGGGCCCCTACGGCTTAGGCCTATTCCTGATATGAAGTCATGCACTGTTACGGCGCGACCTAGATAGTCGTTGCACAAGGCTCTTTGCACTAACACAGCTGTACGTCTTTTGGTACTATATTCTGTTAGTAACATTAAAGTGGACCAGGTATCTTATTATCCCGGGCATCCTCGCTTGCCCCAACAAACATATAGGAAGAGCTGATATGGTTGATCACCAACACATTGCTGTGATGGTCAAAAAAGGGCATGTCAAGCAAATGGCTATGCCCCAAATAGCCTGATGCTGCGATGAAAAATTAGAGTGAAGAGATCCCATTGTCCTTCTTCTGGTTAGAATAGTGTTATTCCGTGGAAAAATAGCCCTTCCTAATACTTTTCTTGTTCTCGATAATCTTTTTAACATCATTCTGTGGGCATATTATCACGTGAGCATGCACATGACCTCATTACTCAGCATCTAAGTGCGGTGCCCGGCGAATAGCAGCAGTAAATGAATACCATACATAACCTTAACCTTATGACAGCGTGCGTTCTTCAACCGCCTGCAAGCGATTTCTTAGAAGGTCATCCACTATCTCCACTGTTTCTGCCCAACACTCAAATGATACACGGCACATCTGCTACGACAGTTGTATAAATGGGTATTATTAAATTCTCAAGGCTATAAACAAAACGTATAAATCTTTGAGATGGTAGAGTTATTAAAAGGTCCTAGATCCTCCCGTCAGAGCCTCTGGGAGCAGAAGAGGAAAGACGGAGGTGGGCCGAGATAACAGGACACATAGCAAGGGATTCTGGCCAACAGACCAAGAAAAATACCCCTCACCTGCGGGTCCTCAAAATGGCTGTAGATGGCTGGTTATATTCTCATTATTCCTTTTTATTTCGACGGTTTAGTTGTGGTCGCGATCGTGCGGGAGGCTTGGTTTTGCAGGTGTCTCTTTACTGTGGCTTGCCAGACAGCTTGCGCTCTTTGCGAGCTTTTAGCTTGCGGTGGATGAACAGGCTCAGAAGACCGACGGCGATCCTAGCGGGGAGGTGTGTGTTAGTTGGCACAATGTGTTTGCGGAGAATTAGGAGCGCTATCTCTAGGCGATGCACAGTTCTAAGCGCACGGCTTTGTAGGTTTGAGGATGAGCTTCCAGCCAAGGAGCAGGAAGGGCGCTAAGGAAGCCGTGCGAGGGGGGGAGTTCTTACACGAAGACGATGCAGAAGACGAGACTATGACACAAAGAGGACCAGTTAGCAACAAGAAGTGCCCAGAATAAGCTGTAGAGACTCTGCGAGTGACTTACATGACGCCGGGTTGGCGGTGAGCCCAGTTCTTTCTGCGCTTGACCAGATGCGAGACGGCCTCGCGGGCAACAACCGAATTGATGGCAGGCATGGTAGACGAGGGGGTGTATGTGATGGGGTTGTGCAAAATCGACGTTCTACAAGAAAAAAGTAAAGCGCATTAGAGGACGAGAACAAAGATGTCAGAGGAATTAAGAAGAAAGGGAAGGACTGAAAGAAATAGCAGGTCTCGGCAAATGTCGCGGTCCAGTCGGCATCTTATGCTCAATGTGCAGAGTCTAGTCTCCATCTAGGTAAGGAAAGCGGCAAGGCAGGGCAAGACGCAAGCTGACAGGAGCGGATGAAGAATAAGATCATGGAATTAGGTGGTTAAGTTGAAGATTGGCCCGAAACAGTTAGCCTTGGTAGGCGGCGAGGGATGTCGAAGTCGAGAGAGCGTGCCGGCTTGGGAACTTGGGAATGGGGCGGCTTGCTGTTGGATTGCCCCGAACTAGACAAGCGCGAAAAAAAAGGAATGATGACTGCAGCTGTTATACCAAGCATGATGCTTTCCCAGGCACTAGAAGGGAGAGCAAACAGCGCTTCTGATTTTTTTTTCTTGGTGCCCGCCTGTTTTTGGGCGAGTGGATTTGGCAGAGCAGGGTGACGAAGACGACGCCAAGACGCAAGGATCAGAATAGACGGAAGATGGGAGATCGACGAGCAAAAAGCTTGGCAACAAGAGACGACGGAGCAAAAAAAAGGTACTTACAATATGGAAAGGGTGAGGAATAGGGAGGAAAGACAGTAGGGAGGGTGAGGTTTTTGCTACCGGCAGAAACGAGGTGGGCTCGAGTGCACAGGATCGCGACGAAGACGAGAAGAAAGGCAGGAGAAGAAAGATGAGAGAACCAAACGAAGCGTGATAAGAAGAGAGAGAAAGAGAGGAAAAAGAAAAGCGAAACTTGGGCGGGAATGCAGCCGTTCAAAAAGGTTCTCTAGGGACCTGTAGGGCAATGGTAACTAATGGATTTGCATGCTCTCTGCTTGTCCTATTTAATGCAAATTTTCTCTTAGCTTTGGCCTCTCTGGAGGCGGAAACTACCTTTTCTATGGAGGAAGGAGCTTATCGTACATCCATCCAGAATCCAGCCCAGCCAACACAACAAGATCACGTTCTTTTTTGCTCGCTATCACACGCAAGCAAAGATTGCGAAATACGGCGGCGGGGGGATTTTTGAGATTTCAACTCCAGAGGGGAATGAGACGGGTGCAAGATCCGGAAAGAGAAAGACATTGAGCAACGAGAAGGATTGTTGGAGAGGGGAAGGGGACGAAGAGAGAGAGACAATAGAGGCAAGAAAACCAGCCATGACGAAAGAAGATGAACTACAGGGTAGCAGCAGGTCTGAGGGAAAACCCAACTCCGCTTTGGATGGCCACCGGGCCTGTCTTCCATCCCTGTGCAGCAGCACAATATAGAGCGTTAAACGCCAACTTGGGTCATGCACTGGGATGAGCAGCAGGTGAAAATTCTGCAGGCGCATGCTTTCTCGCAGCAAGTGACACTCAATCTCCGGCGCCGAGATGGCATGGCATGGCATGGCGTGGCATGTCACAACATGGGGTACGGGAGGTGCAGCCAGAAAAGGTGATGAAGGCAAAGTGACCTATTACAAACTTCGTTATATACAGGGTTTCTTGCTCAAATCAAGGTTACTTCCTTCTTGGAGCTTAGATCTTTTTCCTCTTCCCTTCCATCCTTCCCCCGCCAGCCAGAGTTCCAACTTCATGATGTTGGCATCCTCTTTTCTCAAGCAGCGAGTGGCGCTAGAGTTATCTAGCCTCTCTCTTTTTCCCTGGCTTGAGCTTGGTTTCCCCAGAGTTGTTCCTTTTTCAAGCCTTCCTGCTATCTCGTTAAACCGGAGCTATCCCGGGAAGCAACGAGAACGGCCACAGCTGGGAGACAAGCAAAAGGGAAAGTAGGGTATGGCCGGCATGAGGAGGCTAGTACACAACCATGAGCAAGCACAGCACTACAAGACACAAAGATGCTGGACAGATTGCACACGAGCCCTAGGCCATCCACTCATTGTTCCGTTGTTTACTCGAGCGCAAACAAGCCGCGGATCACTTATTAATGGCTCTCTGTCCGCGCCTCGACGTCTCACATGTGTATAGGAAACAAATTCCGCCTGTGCTGCTGTTTGGCTCTGCCATGGAGTAAACAAAAAAGGGCGTAGGTTGCCGGGGGGTTCGCTCTGCTCTCTCATCACTTAGCACTACTGCTTGGTTGCTTCGTTTTTGCAGCTCTCTCTGAGACATATAAACAGCTGATAAAGCCTAGAAAGTCTGTCCGATCCCTCCCCATCCTCGTCTCCTGATCTATGCAAGAGGCATTTTTTCCTCGCAGGCAAGGAAGAAAGTACCAGCAAACAAATCACCAGGTTTAGAAGAGCCGCCGCCCGCCTGCAGGGAATTTTGCGCAGCTGTGGTGAGCTAGAAAGAAGAGAGGAAAACGGGTGAAGGAGAAGGAGAAAATAGGGCGGAGATGAAGTGACGACATGGCTGGAGACCTAATCAGCAAGTTTGCTATTCCTCTTGGATTCTCCAATGGGATGGCCCTTGTCTGTGACCGCCACCCCACGGGCCATATAACCCTATAGTACCAAAACTAGGGTTTCATTTACCGCTTCTTCGCCCCGTTGGTGAGGGAAAAAAAAAAAAAAAAAAAAAGAACGTGGGCTGTTCGACTCACCGCAACGTCGTGCTTCCCCGCCAGATTCGGCACAACGAACAAGGAAGCAAGCAGGAAGAAACCCGCTCTGAAATTTGAGCCCATCGATATCCTCAAGTAACCCTGGTCCGTGTTGTACTGCTTGCATCTACATCCAGCTATGCCATCTCCTGCACCTGCCCGTGCCACCGGCTTCCTGCCCTCTGTCCGCCATGCTATGCAATATAACCTAGCCATGCTACGCGCTAACCCGCTAGCTGAGCTGTCTGGATCGTTGGGCGACCTTGGCACGCTTCTCCCTCTGATGCTGGCGCTGGCCGCGCAGGACTCCATCTCGCTCCCGGGCACGCTCGTATTCTCCGGGCTGTTTAACATCGCCACGGGCGCTGTCTTTGGAGTGCCGTTGCCCGTCCAACCGATGAAGGCCATCGCAGCTGCGGCTATTTCACACCGTGGCGACTCCGCGCCTGCTGCTGTCGCCGCGGCTGGCATGGCCGTTGGCGCGCTGTGCTTTGTGCTTGCAGCATCCGGTCTTCTGCGCCGCGCCGCTGCCGCTGTTCCTGTCCCCATCGTCAAGGGCATCCAGCTTGGTGCTGGGCTCTCACTAGTCACCGGACCGGCTGCCTCGCTGCTTGCCCCGCTGCCGTGGCTCCACCCACCGTTCGACAACCGCTTGTGGGCGCTTGGCGTCTTCGTCCTGCTGCTTGCGACCCAGCGAACTCCGCGCTTCCCATCGGCTCTACTAGCCATCACACTCGGCCTTGTGCTTGCCCTGCTGTCAGACCCTAGCGCACTGCCAGGCTTGCACCCGTGGCTCCCAAAGCCGTCACTTACTCCGCACCTCTCGGCTGGGGCCTTGAGTATGGCCGTGGGCCAGGCGCCCCTAACATTGCTTAATAGCGTCGTGGCGGTCAGCGCACTCAGTGCAGACCTCATGCCGCACCAGCCAGCGCCCGGAGTCGTACCGCTTGCGTACAGTGTTGCGTTGATGAATGCTATTGGCCCGTGGTTCGGATGTATGCCCGTATGCCACGGTAGTGGTGGACTGGCAGCGCAGGTGCGCTTCGGTGCGCGCAGCGGCGCCAGTGTCATGATTCTTGGCACACTTAAGCTAGTGCTCGGCCTTTTTGTCGGGTCGCGTCTGCAGCCGTTGCTCGCGGCCTTTCCTCGTGCCGTTCTTGGAATCACAGTACTAGCCGCCGGGCTAGAGCTGGCGCGCACAGCCGCAAGTGTAAATCGGGGCGCGGCCGATCTGCTAGAGGCTGTTGGCCCACGTCGAGTGTCACGCGTGCTGGGCGATGAGGAACGTGTGGAGCGCTGGAATGTCATGCTGATGACAGCAGCGCTTGGGCTTGCATTTAAGAGCGACGCTGTTGGCTTCTTGGCTGGCCTGGCGTGTCATTTAAGCTACGCAGTTGGGCCCCGAGTGGCAGATTGGTGGGATGCAAGAGCGCGTGTAAGTGGCAGCGGCGGGTTTGTGGGACGACAGAGGGAGAGAATGCCATTGCTGGGATAGACAAAGAGGTGATGCGGTGGATATGTATGACATTTTTGTGCTTGTGTGTGTATGTGTCTATGATATGTTGCATGTGATGTGATCTGATGTGATTGTGCGCTTGTGTTTTTGCCTGCTTGTGATAGAGAGCTGTGAATAGAATTCTACTAAGAAACATCAACTGACAGTCACCTGGGACAGAACAAGAACAGAACAAAGTATTCATGTGAACGTTGGGCCCCCGTATAACAAAGGCCCTGTCTAGTCTACTAAGTCAGCCTCTATAATAGAAGCTCGTTTCTAGTCTACAACGCATCTTCCCCTCCCTGCCTCCCCGTTACTCGTCGCCGACAGACACAGATCCCCCTGAGGTTGTCGGCGTTAACAGCAGCTGCAGCGAGTCTGAAACCGCCTCTAGCGTCATGGCTGTACTTGTCTTGGTATTGGCACACGCCTTCTCCTGACTCTCAATAAAACGGTACCAATGCTCGGGCTCGCGTTCAATGCACAGACGAATGATGCGTTCGCGCTCGGCGATAAATGTCGGGAGAAGCCCGATCTCGGCAACTTTGGCGTTGAGCCCGGCATCGTCGATATCTGTAATCATTTGGACTAGCAGCTGCTCGTAGCGGGGCTCTGCCTGAATTGCCTCCATTGAGCGCTTTAGTGCTTCATGGCGCTCGTGGTAAGCTAGGCCCTCGCGGAGTCGGTTGCCCGCACGCAACATGCGACCCTCTTCATCGGCTAGATCCTTGGATGACTGGAACATGACGGAGCTGGAGCGCGAGAGGGTCGGTATGTGTAGCGTGGTATCATCGTCATTTTCGTTGTCCGAAAGTGGCTCGACAGGCGTGGTGGTGGGGGACGGTGGCTGGGCCAAGTTTGCAGCTGGCTCGGTCTTGTTATGTCGTGTATGGTCTAGGGGTAGAGTTGTCGCACGGCGTGTTTCGGGATACTCATCTTCGAAGCGGCTAATGATACCATTGAGGGTGCGATTTAGGAATAGCAGGCGACGAACATCATGTGAGTTGTTGTCCTTGGCACTTGCGAGGGCTGGCTGTAGCCGGGCGCGGATCTTGCGTGCGCTGGAGAGCAGATGTTTAGCCACATCACGAGCTTTTCCAACACATATCTCATCGTCAGCGTCCCGCGGGAGCTCACTCGATGGCCGGCTACCATCTTCTAGGCGACAGTTGAGACAGGCCTGCAGAGCCTTGACCACTCCGGTACCTCCGATGACGTAATCATCGTCGGGCGCCTCGCCATTGTCGGAGTCTGAGACGTCGTCATCATCGTCATAATCATCAGTTGTGCTCATGCGGCCGACAAGATGGGCCAACACATCGGGGTTGCGCAGCTTCTCAGGCTCCGCCACGGCTCCCACTTTGGGAGCGGCTCCAGGGGCTGCCTCGGACATGGTGACCTGGGCAAGGTTGCGTAAGCAATAAGCAACAACCTGCTGGGCAATAGCACGGACGACCTCGCTGGTGTTTTCGCTAGGGACTTCAATGTCAATGCAGACAAGTGAGTCTGAGAATTTGGTGGCGGCTAGCAGGGAAGCATACAGAGCACAGGCCTCTTCTTGGTCGGACTCAGTCCGGGCATCAGAAAGGGCCTCAAGGGCAGGATTGTTGAGCAGAACAAGGTGAGCAAGACCGGGGACCTCGGGCAGGATCTCAGCAAGCATGATGGCATGCTCGGCCTTCATAGCGACATTCGCCAAGTGGATGCGTTTTATGGACTCCATCTTGGGCAAATATCTTCGGATAGCCGGTAGAGCCGTGGGCTCAGATGTGAACAAGGCGGTGTTCGACGAGAGATCCAAGAACTTGAAGTCGGGCAGTGGCACTAGGGCCGGGAGGATTTTGTACAGAGACTTGGGCTCTAAATTGCAGTTGGCTAGACTCAGGGCACAAAGCGTGTTACCGGGGACAATGGCAGCAGCAATAGCCTCAATATGGTCACGGAGATCGTTGCTGCCCAGATCCAAGCCATCCGACACGGGAGATGCTAAGAAACGGTTGATGTGAGGGATGAAATCAGCATTGAGGCTGTTGTTGGCCAAACCAAGACGCTTGACACCGCATTGCAGCGCACCATCTATAACATTTGATAATTGCTGAGCAGTGATTTGAGTTGCACCAAAGTTGAGTAACTCAAGCTGTGGCCCAGCTAGACGTTCCTTGATAGAACGGGCAAGCAGCATAGACATATCTGTCCGAGCCAAGTCCTTTGGCGTGGACGAAGAGGCGGCTGTGACTTGGTAAATAGGCTTGGGAAACTTGAGGTGTGAGACATCGAGCTGCTGCAAGGTGCGGCACATGTAAATGAATAAGCAAATATGCTTCCAGCCCTCAGGGCCAATCTTGTTGTTAGCAAGCACGAGGCGCTCAACTACGCCGCCCTGTTGAATAGCCCCGGCAGCATAATAGAGGTGTTTGCGACGTGGGTCTTGCAACCGGACGGCGAGTAACCCAGCAAGGACCATACGAAGGCTCTCGTCATTTAGGCCGCAGTTTTCAAAGATAACCTCCTTGACGGGGACTACAGCAAAGTAATCGCCAAGAGCCACGAAATCGGGGAACTGCAGATAAAAGCCGGTAAAATCAAGTTTCTCGATGACGCCCGTGGTAGCATTGCAGTTTTCAGGGTTCATCAATTGCTCTGTAATACGCTTGAGAATAGGCGTTTCTCGTAGTTGGCAGCACCGTCTGTAAATCCTCACAGGGTTGGTGGTAGGGTGGTTGCTGGCCTTTGCAGGCTTGGTAGCTGGAGAGATGGCAGGCGAGGTGCTGTTTTGTTTGAGAGAGGAAGAATGAGTGCTATTAGTAGCAGGATTAGCAATATCAGTGCTATCGGAGCCTGCTACAGCGGGAGCAGTGGCACTCGGAGGAGAGGTAGAGATGGCATCAGTAGACTGCACAGATGTAGACAGAGCATTGCTGTCCTCCTCACTGCTACTGTCGGCGGCGATATGAATCTCCATAGGAACCTGGCCATTAGCCTCGGCAACACGGCGTTTCTTTTCGCGACGGGCCCTACGCTCTTCCTCGGTGCGCTTCTTTTTTTCTCTTTTCTTGTCCTTTGCAGCCTCCTCCTCAGCAGTAGAAGTAGTAGCAGAGGACTGGACAGAGGAGATATCCCTGGGTTGAGATTGGGGCTCCAACTGGGAAGAGACCAGGGTTTCATTTGCGCTTTGGATTAAATTAGCTTTGTTTACTTCTGCCTCGAGGGCTGGTGGAAGAGTCTCGGACTTGTCAGAGGTAGGGGCTGGTGTGTGAGCAGCCTTTTTGAAGACTTCGCCTTCAGCTTTGTCGGAAAGACTGTCCTTTACAGGCGTTGGGGGGGCAGTAAGCTGGGACTGGGTCTTGGCTGGGGGCGGTGGTGGTGACGCGCCATTAGCCGCTAGATATTTGGGCATAGGAGCAACCTCTACGTCAACGCAAAAGGCCACGCGGCGAAGCTTTCCCTGGTGCAGATCAGCAATGTTGCATCTCTGGCGACGAGTGTCGATATTGAGGACTTTGCGCTCGACTAAGCCGTGGTTGTTTCCACCACGGGCAGTACTCATGAAGTTGCTCGACTGTGAGATGCGACGCAGGACGCCCATGAAGCCAGCCTGGGTAGGCTTGACGGGCGCAGGCGTGTAGGGCGCATCGCCCTGGTGTTTCGAAGCAGCGGGTAGGATAGCGTTCTTCTTGTCTGCTGTCTTTTTGTCCCCGGATTTCTTGTCCGTCAGCCTGGCAGCAGCGCTATTGAAAGTAGGCGTGGGAGGACCGCTAGACTCAGTACCCGAGACAGGGGAAACGATTGTTCTAGCGGGGCTCTTTTCAAGATTTGTGTTGGCGGTGGCATTAGCCGAAGCCGCGGCAGATGAGGAGAACTTGCTAGAAAAGCTAGAGAACCAGGACGACGTGCGGCGCAAGCCTAGGCCCCCAGAGCCATCTCTTGAAGTAGTGCTGTTGCGACGGGAAAGAGAGCGGGATGATGAGGGTGAAGGGGATGGGGGTGGTGGGCACTGAGGCGCTAACTCGGCTGAAGAGACGGGCCGGAGAGCAGAAGCTGCAGCTGGGGTAGCGGCAGCTGTGGCGGTTGCAATAGCGCTAGTTGTGGCGGTAGTGGTGAAGGCAGCGGTAGGCGACGGCCGGGCAGGCGAAGTGGGGGTTGCCGGTAGTGAGCTATGGCTGTTGTAAAGATGGAAATGGCCGTGATGATGGTTGTTGCTATGGCCGTTGGACTGGGTTTGAGGCTGCGGCAATGGCGAGACATGTGGAGAAGCAGGTAGGGACGGGACTAGGAGTGGATCCACGGAATCGGAGACAGCGTTAGGAGCAAAATCCGCAGTAGTAGAAGACGGCAGTGGTTGAGCCGTGGCAGTCGGGATTGTAGTGGCTACGGCGACAGTGGGGAGAGCCTTGCGCGTGTTGGATTTGTAGTCTATGAAAACAAAGAGTTAAAAACGACCCTTAGCACAAACTAACGACAACAAGAAGCAGCTGCAAATAGGGTAATTATGCGCGCATACCTTGAGAAGCTCCACGAGCCATCCAGCTCACATCGAGCGGTCTTGATTGGGGGTCCATGATGGGCAGGCTTAATTGAGAGTATGATGGAGAGAACAAAGCTCTCTAGCGACGACGTAGAGACAGCAGAGTTGGAAAGATAATAAGAGACAGCAATAAAGAGGAAAGAAGAAAAGCGCTCGAAATTGGAAGTGCGTCTTTCTAGCTATGCTCTTCTTCTTTTTATTGCCTTACTTTGCTGCTGATGGGCGCCCGCGTTCGTTTTCGGTGATGTCTAACTATAAAAAAATCTCACTCACAAAAAAACATGTTAAAAATTAAAATTAAGCCTGGATTAATGCGGCACAGACTGAAGGGAGGGGAGTCATCTTTTGGAGGGAGGCTTTGGGTTTTAGGGCATGGCTTAGGGCAGCAGGGGCTCTATGAGGCTTTGATAGGCTCTGGCGCAGGCCCTAAGGCAACAAATGCATCACCGGCTTATTAAAGCTTACAGAAGGGGGGGGGGAACCTGGTACCTATACCTCAGATCCAAGGATCCTAATGTACATACATATATGCACATCTTCCCCATCTTCTCTATCTCTGCCTTACTAATTTCGTTTTGATTATTGATCTTCTTTACTTCCCCAAATGCGGACGCCATCAACGACAACTAAGCCCTTCGGCACTCATTGCTCGCTCTCTTTGCTTTTCTATTTTTGCAGTCTGCTCTGCATAGCTCTCCGTATCTATCCGTCCTTTATCTCACCGCAATGTACCCTGTGCTATTTGCTTGCTTCCTAGCTTCTCGTCCAATATCACTCACACACCACTGCCTCGGTCACCTAACATTAGCCAAAGTCTGGTCTTGGCTCATGAGCCATGTGCCCCGTTTTTTCCGTTTCCGTCTGTTTTATTGAGGCTTGTTTAATTTCTCTGTTGCTTGATGGTTCCTCTCTATTCTCGTCTCCCTCTCTCTGTCTACACATATACTACATCCTATCCTCGTTTGTTCCTTTTTTTCCTCTCCGTGACGGGAACTTCTCAAGAAGCTTTGACACGGCTTCACTAAAATGCTGATGCTGGCCAGCCTCTATGCTTGTGGCCCTTAACTCCCTTAGTTATAGGAAGCCTGGATGGCTAGCCACCGCCGCATGGTGCATGTAGCTCCTGCATATTACTGCGCACAAGTACAAGTACAAGTGCCATCTCCACAACTTCTCCGCAGCCAATCATCGCGCGCGCATGCCATCTTCTCCAATTCCCTCAACCTCTTTTCTTCATTTCCGTCTTTCCTGGTCGTTTCTCCGCCTTTCGTAATTCCGCCCCATTTCCTGCTTTCCTTTATCTCTATCTCTCTCTGCCGACCTTATTTGCCATGTGGTTGACTCTATCTTCTCGTCTCTTTCTCCTCTCCTCTTTCTCCATCTTCCATCTACTGACTATGTCTTTTGCTGCTCCATTCTTCTCCCTTCACCCTTACCTTGCCTTCCTTTACCCTGTCCCTCGTCTCGGCACTTCACCTCCAGCCCCTCATTCCTTCTAGCTTCTTGTAGCTCCACTAGGCCAGTCTGGCCTCTATCTACTCTATTCCTGAAGCCCGTTAGTCGTAGTCCTAGGCGAAGCTTCCTCCCTAGCAGCGGCGTCTTCCGTGCCAAGTCACGTGCTCCTGTAGCGAACAGAGTTGTCTAACCCTAACAAAGATAAGCTTTTCACATTCTACTCTCTCTCATCTGATGTCAAGTCACACTGGCTATGCAATCGCTACGTCTCTGTATTTCATATCACATGTTTATTGCATCACAGCCCGCCAGTTCTTGTTTTTTATCAGGCCGATCGTTTGCTCACATGACAGTGCTGTTTCATCTAACAGCTCACTAGCCGTCACTAACCGTCGCATTTGCAGACAAAGGGCCTGAACATAAGAACATGAAGAAAAAAAATCAATGCACACAATACAGCCAACATGCATACAAAACACCTAATATCGTACGAGAAAGAAACTCAAGCTTCAGCCCCCCTTCTCTTCGCGTTTTATCTTTCTTCCCTGTCATGTATTGTATGGCCGAAATGGAGAAAGGGAAACATATTGGATGATATCCCTTCCTTCCTCTAATAAGCCTAAAATCAGGCGTTGCAGGCATAGCACCACTACTTAATGTACGGTGGCACTACCGGATCCTACAACAGGGTGGGTGCCCGCATGCCCCAAGAAAAGCCATGAAAGGCTTTTCTTTTTTCATGTCAAATAAAGCAGGAATTGGGGAATTGTGGTCAGGGTTGTGCGATCTTACAGCTCGTAGGAATCCACGACCCTCTCAACAACTCACACTCTTCCGTTGTTTGCCGAAGGTAAAATTGGAATTAGAAATCTTTTAGTGCGCAAAGCATTATATGTCGGCTATATCATGCTCGAAATGACTGCAAAGATCTACAAAGAAATACTCATTCTTTAATGGGTCTTGTAGCCGTCTGGGACGTCCACACATAGCCTGTCCCTAATATTTGGATTTGCTATAAGGCTGTATGTGTGCACCCTTTCTTTTTTCGCGAGAAGCCAACGCTAATAACGGTGCAACTTATAATGTGAGCACAATGATCAATATCTGAATCTTGCGAGAACCGTCTGCCACAGGGTAGATTCCTACGAGATAGTCTCTTCATGCACCTGTGTGTCTTTATCCATAACCACATACAAATCTTGGTTGCTCTCCATCTTGTTGACTGTAACTATTATCGGTTTATGGCTATATGTGGTAGCCTGGAGATAAGGGTCTTGGCGTAATAGAAATTATTGCCAGAATCTGTCACAAACACATATCAATGTACAGAACATACTTCCGATGCAGCCTGTACTCCTAGGAATGTTAGTTCGTCCGAAACTGTGTTCCATGCGGATAGCGCCAAGATAATTTGATAGCTGAACGGCACTTTATTGCGTGACTTGGAGGTTGGCCACGGGTGGCGGGCATTTACGATAGAGAGCGCCTAGATATGGTCTAGGTCCGGAGATAACCCACCTCCATCTCCCTCAATGGTTTTCTCAATGTCTTATTGAGACATCTAGTGAAGCTAGAAAAGCATAGGGTACTTCCAGTCAAGCGCCGGTTAATGAATTAATTCAAATAGCCGTTTCAAAGACATCACAGAAAGTGTTGTATCGTGTCAGGTTCTACTCGCTTGTGTAACATCAACATCTTGCCTGTTAAAACTATCTGGCAAATTCTCGTCGTTGTGGAGAATTGAATTTCGAGATATAACATGGACAGTCATGTGGAGTTTATTGGGAATACAACACAGTTGATATAAGCTCTGGATATCGTAGTGAGAAGGAGTAGTTTTTACAAGCTGTTTTAGTAAGATTTATAAGCTCAATGTTGATATCTAGCTGGAACTTGAGGGCTAACTACAACTTTCTAAAGCTAGTGGGATTTTATGCTTATCATCTTAGAAGGGTAACTTTAGCTACTGTAAATAAGAATATGGCCCGCCTCATTTTATTAGACTTGTTGATGGGCCGTGTTGTTGACATAGGGGCGTATTATGTTCGTATTCATAGATGCCCTAATCTAAGGATTTGCAGTAACTTTGGGAGCGAAGACGGGTGTGCGGGGCTAACTTTGAATCGGATGGATGCCTTGCGGCAGGAGTTTTGCTGACATCAGAACGGGGAATGCTTCTGAAGAGTATTTTAAATTTTCCAAGGGTCAGTTTCTGGTTCGACCTATAACCCGGTTCCTCCATTACACCTCCACTGTGGCTGAAGACTCGCCATACGGATATAGAGTCACTAGGCTAGTACTCGCCTTGTCTCAGGCCCCGAAGGATGGCACTAGCTGTTATCTACTCTTACATATTTTTCGTAACTGACATGTACCACTGACTCTGCAGTACTGATTCCCAATACCTAGGCAACTACAGATAAACTCGCATGTTAACCACTCAATTGGCATGTGCCGGGACGCTACATTTTCTAATAATACGATCTTCTATCGCACCAGGCTGGGTAAGATGCAATCGTTGTAGGTAGATAGGTTCAATTTTGTCAAAGTTTTGAAAAGCCTTAAATTCTACCGGTTGGTTATACAAAGGGACATGCTGACAAACATATGACCATGTAGTTGAATACTGACTAATAATTAAAGTGAGAGTTTAGGATATCAAGTAATGTTCTAGAAAGTACATCTGTGGGGATGGCTCGCATGGATGGTGGATGTGTCGTGGGCAGCTATTTCCTAGCCTCTGGACCTCTAAAAGGAGATACGTGGAAAAAAAAAGGCGCGATGAAAAATTAAGTTTATTCTCGTTTTTGTCCTCGTCCTCGTCTTCGTCCCTGGAGTCCTCCTGCAGATTCTTCAGGTCGCTGTTCCAGTTGTTGTTGATCAACTCGCTAAAAGACTCACTGATGTTTAAGATGCTCTATATTAAGTTGCATGCTACCATTTTACAGCGCGATGAAAAGTGAGCACTAATAGTCGAGCACGATTGGCACTCGGTAAAGCTAGAACACGACTTGTTTTGAAATCAAACCCATCAGCTGACTAAGAGGCTCAGGTGATCTAACACTATAATATGTAGCTTCCGTACAGTTTTCGAAATTCAATGGTTATCCATCTATTCTATTGTCTTGCCTAAGCTGGTGGCATAGTTCGCTAGTCCTGCCAGATCACGAAATCATAACCTTGGCAGCTACTTCTTAACACTCTGTAGAAGTTAGGAATTCGAAATCCTAAATTCATTTCTACATGTATTACCTACCCCCAAAGTATTTTATTTCTCTTAAGTTTACCAACCTAAAACCAGCCTAAAGCTGCCTATAGATGAGCAGCCTGGCTGCCATGTGATGAGCTATTACTTTTATATCAACATCCCTGTTTCCATACTATGAATGTCCAACGTCACCATTCAGCCCACTCGTGGCGATGTGTCTCTGATCTATCTCTTTCTCTCTTGAGTTAGAGAAAAAGAAAGCCTCCATCCACCTTGCACACTTCCTAGCTCGTTGCCTAGATACATATTATTTCAGCCTGGCTATCCCCATCGCATATCCTCTTCACTTACAGCATACTTACTAGTGGTATTCCCCTTGTTTTTACACATTATCTGGTTACAACCCTGTGTTACACACACGTGTAACCCAATTCCTTTACCTCTTACAACATACTGGGCAAGCATAGATACTGTGATCATCGATTTGTATACAGCGCCCCAATAGAAAGCAGGGTTTAGGTGTATAGTCATATAAATTCAGCTTAGGGTTTTGCCTATCAATGAAGTGGGGCATTTCTTTGACCAAGAGTTTTCACTACGCCTACGACTGATTTTCCTACGTACCCTTGGCACCTTGGTCTTAATTATTTCTAGAAATCGATGGCTTGCAATAAAGTTTCGTTACTGACTTTTGTAAGATTGTTCCAGTAACTGAAAAGAAAAGAAAACTCCTGATCCGATCCAGAAAAAAAAATGAAGCCCCCTAAAAAATACCCCGCATATATATGCATATCCATGTCCTTGTGTGCATATAAAGAAAAAAAAACAGTGTCTTGTTGGTTGAAGCAGAAGAAAAAGAATTTCCGGATTTTTGGTATTTGATCTCTTTTACAAATCGTTCTTTTGTTTTGGTTTTTTTGTATCTGACTTCCTCGAGCCCTTCGTCGTCCACACTTAAGCGGAGCGGAGCTCGGTGATGCGCTGGGCAACGCGGGCCTTGCGCTCCTCCAGGGACAGCTTCTTGACCTTGTAGCTCTTGGAAATAGCAGCCCACTCAGCCTTGGTCTTCTTGGGAGCATCGGACTCGACCTTCTTGAAGGGGTCCTCACGGATGGCAGCGTGGGCCTCAGTCCACATATCCTCAATACCATCAGCCTCAACATCATCCTCAAGGTACTTGCAGAACTGGCCTTGGTAGCGCTCCTCATCATCATCAGCCAGGGTCTCCATGTACTCAGCAACGTGGCCACCGAAGATGTAGTTGCGGAGGGTGTCAGCATCCAGCTCCTTGGACTCCATATCGTAACCGGGGAAACGCTTCTCGGAGTGGGGGATCAGCAGACCACCATCGGAGGCACCCTTCATGGCACCGAAGACACGGGCACCAGTCGAAGTGCGGGTCAGACCAACATCCAGGAAGGCCTTGAAGGGACGGCGCTCGCCGTTGTCGGTCTCGACGGCCTCGGTCAGGGTGAACTCGCCATCGGCCTCCTCAACACCAGGGAACTGCTCGTCCAGCGACAGCTTCTTCAGGACACGGCGGGCGACCAGAAGACCGGTAGCATAGGCGGCGGCCCAGTTGGTCAGACCGTGCTTGACACCGTAGGCACGAAGCTCGTGGGAGTAGGCGGCGGCCAGAACCTTGTCGCCAGTGATCTCAGAAGAGACAATCTGGCAGATGATGTCGCGGTTGGTGAAGCGGACGACCAGGCGGTACTTAGGGGCACCGTACTTGTTCTTGGCCTGGGTGATCAGGCGCTTGCGGGCGTAGTAGTCGGTCTTTCCCTGGCGTCTACGCTTGTACTTAGTCTGGTAGCGACTGTTGAGAAGGACTGTTAGTACTGCTACGTGATAAAAACGATCGTGTGTGCCTTGGTTTCATAAATTACTGCATCAATAGGATGAGGGGAGCCTAGCTTACCTGTAGTACGCGCTGCTCTTAACAAGCTTGTGGAAGGCCTGGAAAAAGAAACAAAAAGCAGAGTCAGCAATTTGCGCTTCAGATTTTGCAGAATATCCGAAGCATCTTGCATCGACTCGAGGTTTAGGCGTTTCTGCCATATGCCATGTGTCTTGGGGCCAAACTGACCATCGAGTTTCATAGGCCTTACAGCATCACGGACGCTCTTGCTTCACGTGAAAGGGAAGGGCCTGCAGAAACCGAAGGCAGTGATTCAGAAACAAAGAGAAATCAACATCTCTCTTTCTTTCCTAACAGTAAAGTGCTGTTTGTCTGTGTTGTCAACTCACCATTGTGACGGTTTGATCTGTACCTGGGACTTGTGGTTAGATTACAAGGGGAGAAGGTCCGGAGCGCAATAGTGGAACAGAGATTCCAGCCATATGATAATATTGAATGTGTGGTCAAAAAAAACATTTCTGTGGGGCTTTTTTGCCCTAAGGAAAGTCGCATGCACTGGACAAACAGACTGGTTGGTGTCTCTGTAAAGTTGTGGAGTCACGTGGGGTCTATCAGTTTATCGATATCGCTTATCCCTATCGATAAGCACATGTCCGGATGTATGTGCTAAGGAACCTCGGTCAAACTTGGTTGAGTAAATGACTCTGCATTCTTCATTGATACAAAAGTTGGGGTATTGTATGTGGCATAGCACTATGAATTGGGACAGTTGAGAATTATTCAAAGTAGCACTTACCTGAGGCATCCTAGGATGCGTTGAATTATCTTGCGTCATTAACCTCACTGTCACTAAGCGGGCGGGCTTGCCTTTCGTTCTTTTTTTTTTTTTTTTTTTTTTCAAATCCCACTTTTGCTGTAGGCAAATATTAGCCATGACCTCCCTGCCAAAACCAAAGCTTATTCTCTTTGACGTGGGCGGAGTATGTGTAAGTTGGCTCCATTTCATGCAGTTATCTACCAAACCAAACTAGATCTTGCTCTTTAAGCCACTCAACTCACAGCTAGCTTGGCTTATAGGTGCTCTCGCCCTTCCAAGCAATCCTTGAGTATGAACTCAACCTTGACATTCCGCGCGGCTGGATAAATACTGCTATTTCCAAGTCGGCCCCAAACGGCTACTGGCACCGCCTCGAGCGCGGCGAGATTCCTTTGGACAATGCCTTCTTCCATGGCTTCTCGGCGGATCTGCATAATGCCGCCCACTGGTCTGCCTTCTGCCAACGCCAGAACGCACAAGCCTCTACGGCCCTAACTTTGGCCCCAGATAGCCCACCACCACAGATTGACGCCCAGAAATTGTTCAACGCCATGGTGGAGCACTCCGCTACGCCCGATCCGTGGATGTATCCCGCGCTGCAGGCGTTGCGCGCCAGTGGCCAATTCCTGATAGGTGCATTAAGCAACACAGTGAAATTTCCAACAACTCATGTGCTAGGCAAAAGCGACGTGGGTGCTAATGCAGTACGCAGCTGGTTTCATTTTTTTGTGTCGTCTGCGCATGTTGGCATGCGCAAGCCGGAGCCAAAGATTTACATGCTTGCTCTAGAACAGGCGAATGAAGTACTAGAGCAAAAGCGAGCGACCGGAAAAGGGGAAGGTCTTGCTGCTGGTCCCATAGAGCCCAGCGACATCTTATTCCTGGATGACATTGGTGAGAACCTACGCGCAGCGAGGGCCCAGGGTTTCCGTACCCTAAAGGTTTCGCTGGGAAGAACATACGAGGCAGTGGATGAGCTGGAGCGTATCACAGGCCTGAAACTGGCAGGGCCCCATCCACGGGAACCAGTCACACCACATCTTCGAGCCCGGGCAAAGATTTGATTGAAGCGACAGATATTTTCTAGATTTAAACTGCATGACATAAAGTACAACATAAAGGACAAAATTTATTTCTCCACTACCAGAACCTACGACTTATGCATAGGCTCTTCCAGCTTGTAGCGCGCCTACTTCCTTATACGAGAAAGCTGCGTGACCTGGAATCCCGGCACCATCACCTTCCTGTACCACTCCCCATACTAATGCCTCGCTGGAAACATCCGAGCGTCCTAGAGTATGACAGCGAGAGCTAATCACTGCACTGCACGTGCCGCCACGCAACACCATAGGATTTCCAGAGAAAGCACTCGCTTTACTCATGGGGAATGGATCTGCACGCCGCATGCCTAGTCCGACAATTAGAAATAGAAGAACGGCCAAGATGGCGATGGACAACACCATGCCGATACCACTCATGCCAATGCCGGGGGTTTCATGAAGCGTTTGATCCGACGTCAATGGAGACGGAAGATACTTGATCGAGATCATGAAGATGGACTGGCTGACAACAAAGCTAAGGCCAATGAATATGGTGATTATAGCCCATGACCACTTGAATGGAATAGTAATGTAAAGACTAGACGTCTGGTTCCCACGCAAAACACCAGAGCTCAGGCGTAGGTGCTTCGGCCGGTTGCTGCTGGCATACTGACTCATTTCATGCGACAAAAAGTAAGTCGATACTAAAGCATTTGTGACCATGAATAGGATAGCCGGGAATAAATGAGGCAAACCGCTCAAGAGCGCGATGCTAGAATCTGAGGAGCCCGCCTTGAATATGTGAAACTGGCTGTCCGTAGGCATGGCAAAATTCGACAATGTCTTGAACGGGTCATCTACAATGCCAAGGGTAATGGAAACCGCAGCAAGTATGGCCGGCACGAATAACGAGAGGACCCATATTACCCAGCGCATCATCGAGGGTGTCATCAGCCAGAGGTGCTCCTGGGGAGCCCACAGTTTTTCTCCGACCTGATGCCACCGACCCTCCTTCACGTCATCCTTGGTTAGCAAGCACGCGCCTGACGTTGTGTTGTCGGGGATGTTTAGAAATGAGTTGATGGCATCGTCCAAAGTTGCTAGAGGCAAAAACTTGGCCATTGTCAAGAAAATAGCGCCAAGGAGCAGAGTGATGATAAAGGTCACCAAAACAGAAGCTAGAAGAAGACTTGTCTTAACCTTGACAGAGCACGTTTTCTCGAGCTGGCTTGGTAGTGCCATGCAATAGTCGACGTTGTAGCCGCTGGCCACAATTTTCGAGTCGGTGATGGTGTCCGCGAAATCTGACAGAAGAGTTCCATTGAAAGCGGTCTGAAGTAAAGAACCTTTGCCAGCATCTTCCTGCGTGGTGACAAGTAGTAGGACGCCAAATGACGAGATTATTTTACTGGCAAAGTCGCGAGCACAGTCAGCGGTCGACAGCCTAGTCAATTCGGAGGTTGTCTGCTGTAGTGAGAGAAGGTAATCTAAGGGAAGGCCACCGGCGTTATTATCGGATGAGTTTTCTTGGAAAGAAGCTCCAGAGAGAAAGCTTTCGGACACTAGAGCCATGCCATATCCAGCGGAAGAGTGGGAAACAAAAAGGATAGATTTATAGCTAGTGGGAATGTTAGCATACCGACTTCATGCTGGAACAGGGGAAAGAATCATCTTACAGGACCTGTGCTGTGAATACGGACAACAACAAGCTCACAATGATAACCACGCGGCCGCTAGAGATATAGCTCAGGTTTCTTAACGAAGGGATGCCAATATCAAGCCACCATTTCTTTTCATGGGCGGCAACAACTTCGGCACGGGTGGGACTACTCAACACCTGAAATGTGTAGTTCCCAATGGCAAGCATGGCTATTGCCATAGCACTAGTAACCACATGGAGGCCGTAGCCGATATTTTCCACATTCTCACAGGCACCCGTAAATAAGGTATCTCGTTTGGTGAGAGAGTTTGTGCGGGTTATTACGGCGATAAAGACAGCGACAAGGAGCATGAGTATCGTGAAGGTGACGCCCAAATTCAGCAGCAGGGTGGCACGCCAGCCTGAAGACCAGCCTAGGCACTGGACATCCTTTTCCATTCCGCGGAAGGCAGAATCAGATGCGGTGTCACTGAAGCCATCGCTATCCCGGGGCGAGAAGAAATCAGCAGATCGAGATTGAAAACCTCGCGACTGCCTATGGATTCGGATAGCCTGCGGCCCTCGCCTCATCTCACGTTTTATGGCCAAGCTTTCGGGAGTCTCGCCACGCATGTAGTTGACAACATAGTCGGGCACAATGTTGGCATCGGAAGCAGCGCTGTTGCTGTGCTGGTGTCGTCTAGAGATCCAAGTGGCTTGGCGAGCCCAGAACCCGCTTCTGATAGTAGTATTATCATTTGACAAGGCTGTAAGAGCAGTGTGGTTACTTGTGGCGGAGTTGCTGTTGCTGTGGAAGTGTGTGCTATCACGGAATGGCCATTGGAAGCTGTGGCGCGAGATCCGGTTCATTTTGGGCTGCGAGTTTGGAATTGGCTGCAAAGAGTTGAGGCTAAAGCCGATGTGGTTAGCAAGAATGGCCAAAGGAGATGGGGTTTGAAGATCCCTCATGATGCTGAGCGAATGGTTTGAGAGGCGTGTAGTGGGGGTTAATGTCCTTTCGTCGGAGCTCATCTTGCAAAGAAGGCAAAAGCAAAAGGAAAAGACGGCAGAACATAAAGACGCGGCCACTTGGAGGGGGGGGGAGGCTCCCATACGAGTCTTTATTTTATGACAACTTAAGACATGCAGCTCGCCATTAGACATATGAGTGAGCGAGCGAGAGGAAGATAGAAGGGCCCAGCTACATAGTCGGGTGTTACACAGAGACTATCGTAGAGACTGCCCTCTATCTCAAAGCTGTCTCGTCTGTTCCTCTACCCCTGCAGCTGAAACACGGTGCAAGGCCACAGCAGTTGTGTAATGAGCGCAAAGAATATTCCAAGACAGGACCGGGGAGAGTCGGCCAGTCATAGGCAGAAAAGGTTACCAAAGGTTACATACCTCTAGAGCTCGTGTCTTGCTGCAGTTGCCCAGCCGAGCCCGTATGAAAAGACTATACGAGGACGACCCTTGGGGGATGGTATTGGGGTGCTAAGTAGTAGTAGAGGGTTGCTAAGAGAGGTAGAAGAAGATTGCGTAATAGATAGATCCATGAAGAGGGGAATCAGAACAGGGTGGAAGATGGCGGAAGAAGAGAAAGTAAATACGTCGCTGACGGGCGAGAATGAAAATGAAATGAAGAGACAGAATAGAAAATGTAGCAACCAGGCTATGAGAAGAGTATCGTGAAAAGGCAGTGGTGTATCAGGTGCAGACAAAGTTAACTTCAGTGTCTTTCGATTGCAGAAGACCGGATTTGTCGTCAAGAGGTATAGAACAGAGCGGGAGAAGCCAGTTTAGAGCCAAAGGTTGGTGATTCTCGAGTGTTTTCGTCCGGTTTAGTTGCTCATGTTGCACCTGAAAGTTGTCGAAGTAAGTATGATGAATACAGCCGATAAGAGACGAGATGCGACCCAAGAGAATCCACGCCACAGACGACAGAGAGACGAAGAGAAGAAGGAAGAAAGAGTAGGGAAAAGAGAGACGACACGCAGTGCGTAAGAAGAGAAACCTGATATAAACAAGAACAGGAAAAGAACGAAAGGAGAACGAAAAAGAAAAAGAAGGAAAGAAAGAAAAAGAGCGTGATAGACCAGCCGCAGATCTTGAACAGAAAACCCACCAAGCAAAAAGAACGGAAAGGAAGAAAAGAGAGAAAGAAGAGGAAAGCAGATGATGCGAATCGAGAAGCACAGAGTCCTCTTCAAGATAAAAGACTGAGCTCGACGTTGCATCAATCATCCTCTGTTCCGCGACCCGATGAGTCTAGGGCGCTATGCAGGAACAGAGACTATTTTGCTATTACATGGAGGGGGGGCAAGCAGGGGTGTGAGGTGCCGGCCCCTGTCGCTAGATGTTTGAGGTTCACGGACGTGGCCGGGATGTTGCAGACTTGGACTTGAGCAAGATAGATGAGTCTATGGGCCAAGCCAGATAGCCTGGGAGAAAATAACAAAAACAAGCAAGCAAGATTTACAGCCTTTTGTTGTTTTGAGCAAAGGTCAGATGTCATCAGCTAGTAGGCGCGTTGTCGAGATGCGTATCTGCCGCTTATAGCATATGGGTAAGGCAAACAATAGCGGCAGTCTATCCTCAAACCAGTGCTGTTGCTGGTAGAGCCGAGCCCGGGCTAGCATGGCATAAGAAAAAAGACGGTTGTTGTTGCTGCACACACGGGACCCAAGATAGGAGCGTCTATCCTGACAGCAGTAGTACAGACGTAGAGGGCTAAACGCGATGCATGCATCGCGGGTTTTACACTCCAACCATGGTTGGCAAGACTAAGCCGCCGCGCATGAAGCGATGATAATTACACGTGAAACCAAGGGATCTCCAAAGACCCAACGCGTCAAGGAGAAAGTGCAGAGACATTAACCAGCAACCTTCTCAAACACCATGAGCAAGGGAGGGGCCTGGTGCACATAAAGCACTGGGGGGTCTTTTTTTAACCCCAGTTTTCGTTTAGCCGTAGTAGGTGCATAGAAGCCGGGCAAAGTTGTGAGAAGACTTTTCTTTTGTTCTTTCTTTGGCTTAAGCGAGGAGGGGGAGACAATGAGGAGAGGAGGACACGCAGGATACCTGATATACCCACAAGAGGTTTAAGTGGGATAAGAAAGTGACAATATAGCACAGAGTGGAGAGAAGCATACAAGAACCTCGTGGCGAGACCGGACGGCGGATGACGGACGGATGGGGGTGGAGACACAGCAAAGGGGAAAGATGGTCAGGACGAGGACGAGCCTTGGATCTTGGGGTAATCAGAGCCTTCACAATCAACTATTGGTCCGGCAGCTGATCCGCTGCTGCATGAGATCAAATATCGGAGCTGAAGCAGCTGTGTGCAGGCAGTTTCTTGCTCTAGCGTGCCTCCAGAAACAGAGGTGAAGTTCTGTTTATTCGGTGCTTCTTGTATAGGCTAGACATAGACAGGCTTAGCCTTTTCAACAGCTTCGATGAAGCTTCTGTGCCTCTTTTTAGACTTGCCAGGTTGCTCCCTGACACGTGCTAGCAGCCACAACCAACCAAGCCTTTTTTGAGACAAGCAAGAATCCTGTTCATTCAAAGGAATGCACAAGGTGCGATTTAGACTTATGAAGGTTTGCATTGGTGCATGAACATGAGCCCCCCCCCTTGCTATGAGGTGAGGGGGAGGCTAATAGACAGCGCAGTAAGACACAGATTGCTTGAATTGCGGGCGAGTGCTACCCACACTTGAGGCTATCGTCAAAATAGGGGCAAAGGCACCCAAAGACCATATAGGAAGCTGATCAGCCGATGGTCACAATGGCAGG
Organism: Ceratocystis huliohia; assembly: GCA_038382965.1. Lineage (NCBI taxonomy): Eukaryota > Fungi > Ascomycota > Sordariomycetes > Microascales > Ceratocystidaceae > Ceratocystis > Ceratocystis huliohia. Next base: position 29,437 of record JAXCEX010000148.1, on the reverse strand, counting down.
AGGAAAAGAAGATGCTAGCGGCCCCGGCTCCAGGCGTTTTAGGGGACCAGGCGCTGGGGCCGGGCTCCAGTAGAGGCTTGAGTGGCTGGCCCATGCATAGAAGGGTCTCAACTTGTGCTACCTTGAAGTTGGAAGTTGGACGGGAGAGATACGAACATACGTATGCGAATTTAAGTCATGTTGATTAATTATATTTTAATTACTAAATGCGGAAAAGGGTAACCAGCTAGACAAATGAAATAGACATGAGCAAAAAGGACATGATGAAAGACAAGGACAGTCTCTACTAGAAACAAATAGCGACCCCAAAATTTAAATGTCGCAGAAATCAGGCCAACACAACCAAGCAGCAGCCTGGGACTAGGCCTTCAGAATCACATCGGCCGCCTTCTCGCTGGCCATGTAGATCGATGTGGCAATAAAGTAGTTGGGAATGTCAGGGAAGATCGATGCATCGACAACTCGCAGACCATTCGTGCCCCTGACGCGGAACTCCGAGTCCAGCACGGCCATGGCATCTTTATCAGCACCAATCTTGGCCGTGCAGCAAGCATGGTGGCCCCAGGCCTCGTTACGGACAAACTCCTCCAGATCAGTGACCTGAGGACCGGGCCAGACCTCGGTAAAGTTACCAAAGCCCGGCTCGAGGTTGGAGTACATGGAGCGGACGAAATCTAGGCCCTCGACAACGGCTTTGGCATCAGCATCGCTGTTGCTTCCGGAAAACGAGTTAAAGTTGATGGCCGGCATGTCTTGCGGATTGGCTGAGCGCAGCTTAACGGTCCCGGCATGGTTACGCGAGCGGGCCTTAAGCACGCCCCAGGTCCAGTGCTGGCTATCAGCGGTAGTGTTGACACTGTAGCCAGGGTAGTAGCCACGGAAGTTGACGGCGCCACCGAAGAGGAATAGGTCGGGCTCTTCGTCGGCAGCAGTCTGCTGGCTCTTGAGAATTAGACCTAGCGGCGCTCCGTTGCTGTGGTAGATACCACGATCGGCAGCCGTACTTCCCTGCTTCCATGTAGCCAAGCACGGGTCTCCCTCACGGTTGAAAGTGCAGTTCTGGATGATCTGAAACGGCTCAGATGCCTTCCAGTTCATGGTGGCCTCGTAGCGGTCCTGCATGTTCTCACCCACGCCGGGCAGATCGACTAGAGTTTTGATGCCAAAGCTTGCCAGTTCCTGCTTGGGCCCAACGCCCGAGAGCTTCAGCAACTGCGGGGTGTTGAAGGCGCCTGCACTGATAATGACTTCCTTGGAGGCCTTGACAGAGCCTGACACACCCGCCTGGCCGTTGAAACGTGGGTCGGCGCTGTACAGACTTCTGCCCGAAATAAAGTCTACACCTGTGGCTCGTGGCTTGGGCTTTGAAGTGTCAAACTTGATCTTGGTCGCCAATGTGTTAACCAAGATGTCAAGGTGGTACAAGCGGCCGCCACCCTGCTTGGTGGCAGTGGCAGTCTCCATGATAAAGTCGCGCGGTCCACTGCGCACGCCTTCCTTGGTGGCCATGGGCACCTGGAACATGCCGACGGCGTTGTCGCGAGTCGCGGAGGCATTGTTAATATCCTGTGCGAGGATTGGGGCAAAGAGCTCGATGGCTGGTGGATACTCTGTCTCAATACCAAAGGTACGGGCAGCACCAGTCAGAATGTTCATTATAGCCTGGTCTGGGAGAACCATATCCAGATTGGTCAAACTGGTGCTCAACCAACCGTCGAAGCCATGGCCCTCAGACTCAGCAGGCATGTATGTATTGCGTTCTAGGCGTGCGAAGTAATTGCGCATCTTGACAGCATCCCACGAGCCATCGCCCGTAGTCTGGGCAATGCTGTTCCAGTCGCGGCGCATAGGTGTCGTAGTAATCATAGCATTGTGGGAAGCGCAGCCACCGAGTGTGCCGGCACGCGGGTATAGAATGCCGGCCCTGGGCGGGTTGGTGCCTAGCCTATCGCTCTCGGCTTTGCTGATCACATACTCATCTTCACCAACCAGGTAGGCCTGCTTAGAATCTAGATCCTGCTGAGCGGGGTCACTGTAGTGGTCGACAAAGTAGCTCCAGCGAGTTTCGGGATCCTCACCGACGTTGATCTGGAAGCCAGGCACCTGGTACAGGCTACCGTCGCCGCGATCATCGCCAGCTTCGATCAAGAGCACCTTTTTGCCAGCACGGGCAAGGCGTGAAGCCAGAGGACCACCCCCAGGGCCAGAGCCCACGACCACATAGTCATAGGCAGGCAGGAGTTGGTCCTTGGTTACAAAGGGGCTGCGGCGTCCACCCCCTTGACCATTGGGACGGTCCGTGTTAACTGCAGCACCCAGAGCTGAAGCGGCATAGAAGCCAAAGAGGAGAATATTAGAAAGGGAAGAAGACATGATAATGGGTATCAATTAAAGAAAGATTAAGATAGCAAGATTTGTAAAATTACGTGTCCTAGTAGGAAAAGAAAGATAGTATCAGATAATGAGAGAGTCTGAAAATTCAGGAACAAGAAAATGAGAGTATCAAGAAAGAAGAGTATGAGAAGGACAGTGATTGAAATGATTGTGATGATGAAAGCCTCTCTACAACTCACTGAAGACGAGAGATATCCTCTACTTCTTATAGATCTGCGATAGTCTACATCTTGACGCCTTCATGGCCATGTACTTGCCTCTTCGTTCCTGAAGTTCTCTCAATATCTTCCTCTCTCACCACCAAAACCTAGCCTAAAGGCTCTCTTCTCTCGATTCATTGTAGCTAGTGATTTAGGAACAAAGCTTTACTGCAACCCCCTCGACAATATTGGACTAAACAAGGAAGAGTATGTGGCATCTCAAAGATCGAGACTCAAATCCAGTAAGAGACAAGTAAAAAAGTCCCATACTAGTACAGTTGCAACATACAATGCCCCATCAGGAGGCTCAAGAATGTATCTTCTTGGTGGATTGCATGTGGTGCAAGGCTATCAACTTGTTCCTATGTACACAGTGCACGGTATAGAGTGGCAGCTAGGGCGTGTTTGGGGATGGGGGTGGGATATGAGCTGTAAAGGAATTGGACAGTAGATGAAGTGCCTATGAAGGATCTATAGAGGACAAAGGGAGTGGGGAGTGGGGGTGGGGAGTGGTGGAGGTGTGGCCAGTACTCTGCCATCTGCCCTAGCTCCGGCTCTTGTGGAGGACGAGAGAATATCCTCATTAGCTGTATGTGGCATATAGATGTCTTAGTCTTGGAACCGGAAAGAGTAGGCCAGAGGGGCCAGGAAGACAAAAAGAGATCAAAAGGAAGAAAATAGCCTGGCATAATTAGAGCCTGTCATGCCACTCTTATCTAACAATATCGGTGAAACTTAGTCTGAAAGTCGAATATCTTTCCTCTTCTAGCTATCAACTCACTTGCTGCTCCGACAAAACTTCGCATCTTGTATAATGAAAAGGTATTGACATACCCTTTGAATAGCTACTAGCTGCTATTACTCTTCTTGGCCCAGCGTAAACCCGTCTTTCTTTTTTTTTCACCTCACGCTCTCTGTCGACAAGTTTCTAAAAGGACGGAATGGGGAAGCAAGACCTCATTATTAGCCAACTATGATCTTGACCCTAAGCTCTGCACATCGTCAGTCGCCAGCGAAGTTGGTTGCAGTTGTCTTTGTCGGGGGTAATGAAGCAAAGCACAGAACCTGGCTTGAAGCAAGAAGGAAGCAGGTAGGATGGATAGGATGAAGTATGTCACAGAGGACAATGGCGAACGCTTGTTGATCATTCTCACTAAAATTCGCCTATACCAACTTCTACTGCTTTGTCTACCCCTCCACCTTCTCCTACCTTGGCTGCTTTTTTCTAAGTGACCGTTTTTAGTGTCTTTTGCCTTGTATTGTCCAACCTTAACGTAGCTCCATAACCCCTTATGTAGCCTTTTAGCCCATAACAGCCCTAATTGTTAACATCCACGCTTTCTCAGTATCCTTTGGCCTTATCCAAGGGACGAATGCCGTGCTCGCTCAGCCCAAGACCAAGACTAATGGCACTAGCGAAGCGAAGGAGTAAAAACAGCATGGTCTAGCAAAGGGCAATCCATAACTGACCTCGCTCCCTTGTTCAGCAAATCCAGTCAAGAATTGCATAGCTACCAGGTCGGCTTATAAAAAATATCAAACAAAGAGAGAGAGATGTACATGCAGGATTCACATGGTAGTTCCTAATTGGGTTAATGACATGGCCCTGGTTAGTTCCCATATTATTTTGCAAGTAGAACACGGCGTTGATCCCCTTACCATTTATTAGCTGTATGACACTTGACTACTAGAAAAGTAGTTTACACAAGAATCCCGCGCCATGTCATGTCTTTTCCTAAAGTACTACAATGCCTGGTAGCAGCAGCAGGGGCTTGAAAACTGTTTCCTTGCTCTATCAGACAGCTAAAATCATTTAGTTGCAGCTGCTGATAGTTTTGTAGCAGTACAATAAGCCAAACCAAGCCTTATACCTTGTTTTACTATGCCTTGCTCTGCCCTAGAACTAGGGCAAGTCCTTGAAAAGACATGTGGAATGACGATGCGGCCTTCGAGCCTACCATATCCTTGGCTAGTCTTCTTGGTGTCTTACCTTCTAAGCTGTCCTGTTTTGATCCCCCCTTTTTCTCATTGTTTCTCTCTTAATCCCTGCCTATGTTTCTGCTTCCTTCACCTTTCTCCTCCACAATGATCGCCAGCTCTCCCTGGCTGTGGAATTCCCACGTAGTCTAACCGCATGTGTCTTCTTGGATCTTTGAGCAGCGCAGTCCACCAAGTAAAACAAGACTCCCTAGCCCTGGCCCCCCTTCAATAGTCGAATCCGTGATTCTGGGAAGAAGCCAGCTAAGAGAAGAACGTGTAGTGAAGTGAGGAAACTTGCTTTGTTCTCCTAGAGAATATGAGAAGAAAGGAAGGCAAGGGGGCGAAAGAAGGAAGCAAAAACAACGTTACGTGATTATGGTGCTGGATAGCGGTAATAACCTAAGGACTAGATGAAGAGAAAAGTTAGGAGGAAAAATGAGGAGAATTAAGCAGGAAAAGAAAGGGCTAGAGATGTAAAACCTGCTCAAACCACCTACGTATGCATACACCTAGCCACATCCCATGGCTGATCTGGCCCTGACTGGGTACTGATGCCACGGGTTGAAGAAGGGCTTGCAAGTTCGTGCATGCGTAGATGCAATGAGGCGCTATATAGCATGATGCGGAACGTGCATATGAATGTCATTCCTAAGTTTCTGCTTGCAGCAATAGCTCAAGCTGCCAATAAACAATGGGCCGCCAAATGCTCAGTGTCCTCCATTGCTGAGACCAAAGATCCTATGATCCCGAGGACCCGCTAGCGCTAAGCAGGTAGAGACAAAGGTAAATGCGAGATAATGAAACCTCAATAGCAAGCCAATAGAGACAATATGAGATGGAGAGAGGAGAGGAGAGAGGCAAACGAGACGAATTTTGTCGCTTCTGCATTCGTATTTGTCCCGTCCAACGCCCCATCACTACCAATTCTAAGGCTATAAGATGGAATCTACCTTACAAATGTTCTTCACGATGGGAGAGGGGCTGCCTGGTCTTGTGGTTGATGTCGTTTGGAGCAGCAGGGCTTTGGATGAGCTCTAGAGATTATAACGCCTTCATGGGCTGGATCAAGACAAGAAAATATAGCAAAGGGAATATTGCTGGAATGGGAGGCGGGGCCATGCGCGTCCTCGGCTCTCTTATTTACAGCTGCATGTGCACTCTTACATGTTTTCATGGGAAGCTATCTTCAGTCAATAAAGGGCAGGATTTTGTCTGACAGGCGATCTACCGCAAGGTCGCAACAGCTTTGTGTAACCACAGTAGTGCAAGTGAGTATTATATCCGGCAGATCTTCGGGTAAGTGTTTGCTTAAGGTGTCCAAAACAAGAAGGATAAATGGATGAATTAACAGTAAATATTAGGAGGACGTACTGAATCGAATGTCCTGGACTGAAGAGAAGAAAGAAATGAGAGATTGATTGAATGTTGAATGTGTCTAGCTAATTCTCGCTTGAAGAGCGGATCTCAACCAATTTATACATCCATCACCACCATGTCTGGACCAAACACATGGGTCTTGGAAGAAGGTCCTTTATGTCCGTTGCTAACCCTAATGCTCGGCCAATCTGGATTAGGGTCAGGTAGGTCCCTAGGTTGCTGACATGAATGACTAAGCAACGCAATAATAAAAAATATATGTTGATTTTCGGGGTTTTTTTTTGGTTTTCTTTTCCGTTTTTTTCGGTTCTTTTATTTTCCTGTTACTTCTAGAGTATGATGCCATTTTGGCTAATATATATAACAACAACGTCTCCTAATAGCCTCCCCGCCCTCGACTGTTCGAGGCCCTATGAAATTGATAGAGCGAGTGATGACAGGACAGACCTCTTGGGCCTGTGCGCGACCTGTTCCGGAGGGTGTCGTGACCCTACGCAACGGCCTATCAACACGGCCAACTGCCTCACCGCTCATCAATGGTTAATGGAACTCCTTTATAGTGCTTCGAAGCGTTTCATAGATCTATCCTAGAGTGGATTTTTGTTTCCCTTATAGGCCCAAGGAGGCACATGGGAGGAGGGCGGAGAGCGGCAGCCTTGCACTCGGTGACAGGTGAGTTCAGCTGAAGGATCATACTTGAAATTAATATGATGGCTACAGGAGACCACCGCCACGTGTACAGGGTACTCGGCCGTCATGCCGCCCCCCAAGCCAGTAGTTTTGTCGAGTATTTCCCGCTTTTGGGGAGTGTTTGATCTCTTCTCATAGACGCTCGACCCGCAGATTGCTCCTGTGGAGCCGGCACGCGGGCCGAGACTCTAACCGACGGATAGGCAATACTCCCAAGAACACGTGCAATTATAGGGTGCCTCAAGAAGCTCCCGCGAGAGGGGATGCCTATCCCTATGCCTCTGGTCCGTTATCTCAGGAGCCTGCCCAACTTACACCTGCAGCTCCGATGGCCATCCGCTATGGGACCCAGATAAACATCTTGGTGATGCAAGTCAAATGTATGTTGGAGTGTTACAATGCCATGGGTGGACAGTCTTGAGGTTCGAGCAAAGGACTTTATCTAGTTCGGACTCTTTGTTTGATGAAGATGATATATGTACGGCGCATGTCTCGCTTGTTTGATGGCGCAGCTTCGAGCCGACAAGCTGTGAATGGGGCCCAAGAGAGTCTAAATCCCGGAGTCCGAGTTTGACTCGGGGACATTGGACCGGCGCTCGCCGTGCGGCTTTTGCACGTATTTGGCTTATCATAGGGGTTGGACGAAAGTTGCCTATGCAAGCAATAGCAAAGGGGTTAGGTTATGCTTAACAAGAGTTTGCAGCCATATCAAAGAAGCCCACTATGGAGAGTTTTGCAGTGAAAGGAGGAGCTCTTGAAGAGACTCCCTTCTGTCCTGCGGCCTCCCCAGTAAGACTTTTGGGGCCGATGGCGTGAATGGCTGAACAATAAAGTGAATAAAGAGGAACTAAAGAGTAGGTAGATTGGATAAAGAGCGAGTAATAGGTGAAAACATCAGGATAACGGCGGGCGTCCTGTGCCTTTTATGTTTTTTTTGCATTCTTTTTTCCGCAGTTTCTCGTTGCTAACCATTGCCAGTCTCGCTAGCCACTTCCTATTTGCTTTTAGTTACAATAGATGAGGCTCGTATCCTTACCCCGCCCAGCCGGTGGATCGCACATATGCTACGTGTTATAGCCTAGTGGGCCGGTCCTACATGGCTGGTGGCTCCATATCATTTGTTGGTCGTAGATTGGCTGCCGAATCCTATGGGATTTTCATTGTTCTACTATATTGCATAAGGGCCGTCAGCTCTGATGCAGTCACCCTTCCCTACAGCACCCAAACTGCGACAGTAGACAAGCAGGCAGCCTTCTTACTTGCTTCAGGGCTGGACTCTCAATACACAGCGTCTCGACCACCTTGTACCTGGAAGTCAGCGGTTGACGATTAATCCGGCAAACGAAGTAGCTATACCCAATTAGCTAGTCTCGTCTAGACTACCTCATCGTGAAATCATCGTCTTATTGCCGGCCTCTGCTGGACAAGTGCGGGGTATCCCGTGTAGCTACACGGGCCCTCCACATGCTTGGGGCACCTTGCATGTAGCCGCTGTACTCTGTCCATAACCATGTATACCTGTACTACGGCCGTATGCAAAGAGCTTTCCACAATAGGTAGACGAGAGACGGGGGGGTACAAGAAGCCGTGAAATGAGAGCGGAAAAAGTTGCCTTTTTAGAACTTGAGCAAATGGCTTGAGACTCGAAGCTTTACATACATACATACATACATACATACATACTCATTTCCCGCATTATCCATAGCCGCAGCACTCAGACAGACAGGCAGGCTTTCACCGGCCCCGGAAGACCTACCCATCAGCCTCCTAGTCCTATTACATAAGAGTATTCCTAGTATACTAAGGACACACATTTTGTGTGATATGTGTGGTCAAGCGACTTCGACAAGAATCCGCCACTTGCTTTAGCAGCTTCACAACATCCCTGTCTGTTGTTGGGTCCCATTGTGAGGCCTTTGCATACGGCCGTATTGTATTAGAACCATGTGGGGGAGGGCCAGGAGGATAGGAAATGATAGGTTAAAGCTACCCAGTTTGATTAGGACCCAAGCGAGAATCCTTCGGCCAGAATTTCTCACAGATTCTCGTCCACATTGGAAACTCAAACTTGCTTTTTTTTTTTCAAAACATAGTGCAAATCTTGGAGGTTTAGGACCTGTACATAGGAGACTTTTTGGTGAGGCTATAAGAGATATGGCGGCAAGACATCATCCAGGCTTGCTATGTGCCTAATGCGCATGTAGTAAGACATTGGCGGGCGGATATCACGAATGGGGCTTGAGGAGATGCCGTAGCAAAGATACTTCAGCTACTCTGACAAGACTATGGCCCTACAAGCGCCTCAGCAAGGTCGAGGCAGAGAGCGTCAGGCTTCATGTCCAAAATATCCTATGGAGAAGCATAGAAATTGCGTGAATATCACGGCATGTGTTGGGAGCGGCTACTGATTCTGCGAGCGATACAGCTATTCTACGCAAACGTCAAGGCTACAGTGCGTAGCTGGGCAATTGATGACGGATTGATTATCTGCCGCAGAGCTCTCCGAAAAGAGGGTTTTGCGTACCATTCTAGTATACCCGGCACTAAAATGGTCGCCCATCCGATAAGCACCCGTAAATGTTAATGAAGCCAGACGATCTCGATCCCAGTACCGTGCCCACAGCGGCATTTATTCCCAAAATCTAGGAACCTGCGAGGATCATTTCCCACCTCGCCATAACGATACACGGTGACGGTGGTCCCAAAAAAGATTATGCATGAATTTGCATCTCAGGGCGCGATGAATTGGCTCTTAGCACTACCGTATAGAGGTCTTAGCTGCCTCCTTGCTCTACTAGATTTGACGGGGCCTGCTTAGCACCTTAGTACCACGTATCCTCAGACAAAGTTCTCTCACAGATCCAATCTGACACCACCTAAAAATATGGAATAGACTTGGGCAGTCTTCTAGAAGCAGGCTCGGGGTCTGGTTGAGTCTCTCCCCTCGTGGGCTTCCCTTACCGCCATTATTTGCGCACAGGAACGATATAATGGACAGCAAGCGGTAGGGCCAGCGCACTGTTTCCATCTGCATTAAGTCCCAGCAACCGGTTTCCAATCGCGCTATAGCTTTGAAGCTGATCTAGTATAGCGTTGTACCAGCACACTTTCGCCGCTGACAAACCCCAAACTATGACAGCTGTTCTCTATATTCTTAGGGTCTTGTCTAGACAACCTTGTATTTGAGGTCAGCATCTGCGATCATCTACTGGCTAGCATACCAGAACCCAAGGCCTGCTTCCGCTTACCAGGGAATCAACCACCTATCTTATCTAGTAAAGTGGTTCGATTTGTGGCTATAGCAAGGATAATATGAGCAGTTTAGAAGAAGTGGAAGGGTGAGGGGGACTATTTTCTCCACTACTTAGGCTAGTACTCTAGCCCTAACTTACAGCACGATCACTGTGCCCCATCAAGCTCTCTTTTCTGCATCCGTTTCTCACACACGCTGGCTAGTACAATAGTATTTCCTAGTTGATGGCTTGACCGCCTCGGTGTTGCATGCTCCTATGTAGACGTAGATGTGTTACGCGTTTCTCGAGTCCCTGTTCTTACACGTTGCCCATGAAAATCCAGGGCCATGTAAGACTATGGCACCCACCAAGTAACAATGGCGCTTTCGCCTTGTCCGCTTCGTCATCTCAACCTTGGTCACGCTCGCACTCGCACTCGCATTCGCAATCGTAAACCGTGGCCAAACCAGCGCCAAAGCAAGCCAGGTCCCAACAAACAAGGGTTAGAAGAGTGCAGACGATGAAAAAGGGTGTGGGAAAACGACGTTGCGGGCTGTGGGCGTTTCAAGACACACACAGGCAGTAGAACGAAAGCGAATGCTAGTAAAAAAAGATCTGATAAGAAAACAACAGGGGTTATGGGCGTTCAATCTGCCCATGTGCTCAGCAGATGGGCTCACTTGGTGGGGATGGAGGAAAAGGAGGATGCTGGTTTAGGACAAGATCTGACTAGAGGCTCCAGCCTAGGCACCATGCTGCCATGAGTAGTGCTAGGCTTTGACAGGCTGTCAGGTATCTGCTGTACTGTATAGTGTGCACAGTATAGTACTGCTAGCTGCCTTCCGCTGCCTGCTGCCCATGTTTTCATTCTGGCTGCTTGTCTTAATGTCCTTAAGCTTGGTCATTAGAAAAGTCAGGCCAGAACGGGTGAGAATCGGCACACAGTACAGCAGCAAACCTCTTTGCCCTTTGTCTTTGTCTTCGTCTTTGACTCTTGTCTACGTAGTTCGGCTTGCCATGCGCTGCCGCCATTGGCTAGACAACTATCCGGGCCCATATTTCTTCTTCTAACACTAACGAAGGAAAGGTACATGGGTACAACGGCCACACGGGGGTACCCAAGTACCCAAGTACCCCCTTCGTGCTAAGATGCGCCGATTAACGTAGGCCAGCACTTTGTGTTGTCCTCGTTGTTTTATAACAAAGAGCCTGCCCAGCCCTCGTTTCTCTCTTTCTTTGCTCAACTCCATTCCTCAGACCTTCCTCGTCAAATTATCCTCTGCGTTTTACTTCATCTCCTCCGTCACGACACCAAATAAAAAAAGCCCGCATCATCTCCTCCGCAACAATGTCGCCCACTTACACCATGTCCGCCCATTTGTACAAGCAAATCTGCTCGTCATGGCGACAAACCGGCCACGGCTCGACCCCGTCCACAGCACCTACCGTTTCTACATCGACTAGTAGCAGCAACAGTAGCCGTCCTTCACCGCATGACTCTGCGCCCACTGCTGCCACTGGAACCTTCAAACAGCACCCCCCAACAACAGCGTCTCCTGTGAACGTCTTGCTATACCGCCCGGGCTCGCGCTGCTCATCGCCGCCAAAGCGGTCTGCGGCTGACAGTGACCACGAAGACTGAGCTAGAACAGAATGTCAGAGGCCAAAGCCCAGAGCCCAGAGCCCAGAGCCCAGAGACCAAAGATTGGACACCCTTTGCTAGCATTTCCTCCCTCCAAGACCTTCTCTTGTTGTGCTGCTGTGTGTCTGCCATGCTCCTAAGCTATTACTCTTTTTTTCAAGTTTTTGTTGCTTGCCGTGCTTTACGCCCGAAACCGAGTCAGGCCATTTTACTATGCGATGGGCTGATGTTTCTTTTTTTTTTTCTTTTATTTTCCTAGCGAAAACATTTATCCTTTTTAGGTTCTTTTTATTCTCGTTTGCTTAATGACTCCCCCCCCCCCCCAGTCTTAGTCTTTACCTAGCACCCTTTTCTTTTTTCATCATCTCCACGTTTTCGCCTTTAATTATGGCATCATCATCGTTCTTGCTGCTTTTTTTACATTCCAAGACAATATGGAACTCCTCTGCCTTGCTGTTGTTCTCTTTTTTGCCTCATCTCTTGTGTATTATTGATGAGAATAAATACAAGCGTAATAAACTTTTGTCTCGATCTTCCTTCCGTGTTCTCATTTACAAGTGAAGAGCTAGCTGTCCTCTGTACTATGGGGTCTCCCTGACGTCATCACTACGCTAAACTACATTGCCATACACTTAGTTTCTTGGGGGTTTTGATATGCTCGACATACGGACTAAATTCTCTATAAAATCACCTCTATAATATGTACATGTATTAATACCTGTTCAGCATGTCTGGATGCATGCAATATGCAAAAGATTAAAATAAATGTTCCTGGGTCGCCTCCTGCGAGACAAAAGGCATGTCTTGGACAACTTCCTTTGTCGGACTCCTGTCTCAAACAGGGTGGTCAAGCTTCGTGATAACTGGGACCACTACTGGAGCTGTCGTTGAGGATACCTCGGTTGTCGTAGCAGCTGGAGCCATCCCCCCAGCAATTTCGCCAGTTGCATCGCCGGCCTCATCACTACTAGCTTCTGACGAGTCCAGGTTGACACTGCCCTGAATCCGGCGTTTGGCCTCTTTTTTGTCCGCCTCCGTTACTTCAGCCGAGTTCTTACGCTGGTCTGGGCTCCATTGCGGCTGATCAGGCGAGTGGCCGATAGACATGCCGACGCGAATCTGCGGAAGAATGGTTAATATAAACGCGAGATGCTAAAGAAAAAGAAGAAGGCGAAATACAAAAAAATCACTTACCAGGGTCTCTAGTGCAGTTGCCGAGTTGTCACACAGATCATCATCAAACTGGATCTTGCCCGGCTCAAACAGGCACAGGATTGTTGATCCACCAAACTTGAAGTAGCCAAGCTCCTCTCCCCGTTTGACCTCGCTACCTGCCTTACGTGTAATCACCGTGCTGCCGACCATCATGGCACCAACACACACGACCATAACCCGCCCATGCTCCTTGCTATCAATCGGAACTAAAATCCGCACGTTTTCGCCGTACACATCAAGTGCCGACCGAATAGCCATGGGGTTGACAGTGTAGTACTCACCAGCAATCAGCTTATCTTGTCCCATGATGCCATCAACAGGGATGTGGAAACGGTGATAGTCTTGTGGTGCTAGACGGAAGATGCCAAGAGCTCCGCCTTCGTAGCGACTTACGTCTTCGGGGTAGGCATCGCCTAGCAGCCTCTTGATAGAAAACTCGCGGCCCTTGACCCAGATCTTGGTTGCTTGGTCAATGCGATTGAACACAACACTGCGACAGTCGGCCGGTGAGACAACAATTTTAGAGTTATCTGGGGCCGAGCATGGCCTAGCGCCGGGCTTGAGTGCGCGGTAGAAGAACTCGTTGAAGTTTTTAAAGTCTTTGAGCGGCAGCAGAACCTCGGACATGTCAAGTCGATGAAAGGCAATAAACTTTTCAATTTGGTCGCGGGAGGCAGGGTCATCATACTTGTCGCCCTGTTTGACGCTGAGTTTTTTAAGTAGCTTGCGGATCCGACGTCTCTCCATGCTGCTTGACTTGAGGCCTTTGTACAAAAGTCTAATGCCAAGGCGAACATAGACGCTCATCTTCTCTTCGTTAATCTGGCCAGTCAGACGATCCTGGACCAGGATATTGGCCGAGTTAGCTCCAAGCTTGTAGCCGCCATACGAAATCTTGGTTATGACTTTGGAATACCACTTGCGCTGTGCTTGGCTAGCAGTGACAAAGCCGCCCATCATAAGGTCATTAACCTGTTTCCAGTCCGAGCTGGCGCATGTAGCCATGTGAGTGACAATGTCAGCGTCGCTGCGCTTGTTTAGGCGAGGCTGGTGGCAGATGGGACATTGAGCAATCTCAACGACATGTTCCTCGCCAGGGTCGTTGGCATCAAGGAGATCAGGTTCGTCGTTGGGAGCCAATGGCTCAGCATTCATGGGTAGAGAGTCAGAGCCTCCGAGTTCTGACCCATCGCCAAGAGTAAACATGGGGGTAGTAAGAAGCGCTTTGGCACTGTCTACAGCTCCCTTGAGCTTTTCAGAGACAATAGACTGCTTTGAGCGGCCTTCCAGCTGGTCCTCTAGACAAATTATAGCTTCTGCAATGGTCAGATTGTCAAGATCAAGCCCCTCAGCTGACTTGTGGGGAAATCGCTTGAAAAAACTGTCGATAGTAGATTCTCTCAAAGTTGAGCCCAGAGTATCCAGCATAGTGGTCAACTCAACGCGACTAATTTCACCGCTCTCATCGGAGTCGTACTGCTTCATCATAGCTCTCCAGAACTGCTGTCGCAACGCTTGATAAGGCATATATTTGGCACGGATGTAAATGACAGGGTTATGCTTGTCCTCCCACTTGTCTATATTTTTCATTTTGAGAGGAAGAGCGTATTCCGTGAAGCCATCGTCCTCGTCGTCTACTTCTTCGGCAGCTAGAGTAGAGGCACCTGCCACAGCAGCATCTGAAGGTTTGAGTAGAGCTGGATTAGACGCAGTAGTGGCAGATATAGGAGTTATGGGTGATTCTTTGTCAGGCGTATTCTTTTCCCCAGTTGAGTTGCGGTTGATAGAGGGCCGCATCATTTTAGTCAAGCTTTGAGCGGACGACGAACGAGATATAGGGATCTTAAGGCGACGAGGCTTTTTAGAGGTAATGTGCTCCGGTGGGTCCCGGAGAAGATAAACTCCAGTTTCCGGGTCCGTTCGAGGAGCTTTGCTAACAAGATCCTGCACTGAGAGATCGCACGAAGCAATGAAATCATTTCCGGAGTAACGGTCATGATCAATCACCGTGAACAAGAATTTGTATGACTGCTCGTGGCCCATGACCTGGAAGATCATTTTTTCGTTGAAGATAGGGTTGAGATTGTGGCGAACGCGACGAGTGCGGTAAGTCTTTTTGCCAAGAGAGGCGACAACGAAGGGATCAACATCAAAGCTAGTACGAGTGAGATTGGACTCGGGAGGCAGGTCGGTAATTTTGATGACCTCGAGGTAAATTATGCCGACCATATCGGAGCCACCGTTGGAGAACTCATAAGGATTATTACGGCGCTTCTTTTTCAATCCGCGAATTCGGAGGCGGCGTCTTCGGTTTTCCGAGATATCACCGGTCCTGTCATCGTCTTCGAGATCTTCGAGATCTTCATCATCGTCTTCGCCATCGCCATCAGTAGTAGACGAATCCTGAGCTGCAGCAGCAAAGGCGGCATTATCGGGAACGGGGGCTGTTGGAGCGGCTGCAGCCTTCTTAGAAGATCGAGGTAGGGAGCTGTTAAACTTGGTGCGGATGGGGGAAGTCCCATTGTCGGTAAAGGTCGAGACAAAGGCGGAGAATTTGGCCATTATTTGCTCCGGCGTGGCATTGGGAGTCTGAGAATCGATCAGGGTGAATTGGAGTTGGACTTCGCCGGACACATTACTTTGTTTGCGGCCAGACTTCCTGCTATGCAGAGAGTACCATTTAGGCATTTGCTCATGTTGGTTATTGGAAAATATTTCTTCAAGAGTGATGTCGAATTCGCCCATGTAATCACGGCCAAAGCGGTCTTTGTCCCAGCAAATGACGTCAAGCACGAGACTGTGAAGCGAGTTCACGGGCATTGCACCAGAAACGTTCCATTCCGGGTTGAGGGTCTTGGAAACGGAGTGGGTAGTGATTCTGGCTTCGCCAAGGGAGAGGACGAGATACTTTGCGCATGAGAATAGGATGTCAGCTTGTAGTTGTTGGTAGGGGCAAAAGGGGAAGCCAATGGCTAGTGGGAACGTAAAGGCGGTAGGGTGGTGCTAGATGGCATCTTGAGGATGCGTGCTGTTCACATCTAGGAAGAGGATGTGACATTTAGTGCAATGGCGGGCGGGCGCATACCGGATCAGAGGTTCCATTCCTGTCTTTGGCGGCGAGGTTTCGGCCCTATTGAATTTCAATGGAAGGTCAGCTTGTAGTGTGCTTAAAAGAGCAAGGCACATCGCCATGTGTTTGGTAAAGAAAGAACATAGTTGTTAAAAGGAGAGTCAAGAAGTAATGAGTATTGCTTTCTGAACATAAAAAAAAGAGACACTTATTATGGGAAGGTTGAGGAACGCAAAGCTATACCTTTAAGACCTCCACCCTTAGCACCAAGCCAGTGTTTGCCAAGTTTGGGTTCATGGGCAGTGCTTTTTTAGACGGTTTATAAGCGGCGGTGTTGTTGTTGGTGTTGGCAGCAGTGTTAAGACCAGAGCTTTGTGTGAGAATTGAGGACGCAGGTTTGAGCCTCGATGATAGAATACGGCTGACCATATTCAGGAGAAAGAGGAAAGAAAAAAAGAAAGGAAAGAAAGAAAGGGAGAGCAGGAAGACAGAAGAAGTAGAAGGGAGACGAGACACTGGCTTATGGGAAGGGAAGGATGAAGTAAGGAAGGAGGGCCAGGAAGGAATCCAAAGCAAACGGAAAAAGGAACCTGTGCAAGGGAAATTTGGTACTCGGAGTATTGGTTCAGCAAGCACCAAAAATGTAGGTACCGTCTAGTGAAAAGCTAGGTACCTTCTGACAGCTGAAGGCGAGAAGCAGACAAGAACAAGGTGATTTTGAGAGCTAGAAACTGGGAAACTACCCACCAAAAAAGGCCGGACAGGCACAGTTCGCCCAGCTCAGCTGACACGACACTACAAGCAAACGGGGGAAAAAAAAAGAAAGAAAGACAGGACAAGACAGGACAAGACAGGAAGTGACAATCAATAGTAGAGGAAAAGAGGCAGGAACAGGGTAGAGTAGGGCAACTAGAGAGCCAGTAAGAATTGCCTGAATAGAAAGCAGTAAGACGAAGAGGAAGAAAAAAGAGGCTGCTGTTGCTGTTAGTGCTAGCGCCAAGTAAGTTGGGCGCAATTGGATTTAACAAGGGCAGTTGCTTCTTTTGTTTATGAGCCCTTGTAAGCTAAAGCAAAAGCTGGAGCAAAGGGTTGCAGGAAAGTTACAGCGGCGTCAAGGGGCCTTCTTTACAGGGAAGACACTCACCTAGGGAGCTGAAGGAGACAAAGGACAAGGGTTAAGGGTTGCCTGAGCCGAAAAGATACGATATATTGGCGATCTTTGTGGCGGATGCTGACAGAACAAGCAAGATGCTTTCGACAAGAAGGAGGAGATATACAATTGATTGGAAGACAAGGAGGCAAGTAGAAAATCTAGGAGGAGAGGGAAAGGGAAAAAAGGGATTTGCCCTTCCTTTTTGAGGATTTCGCTTGACAGCTTGTCTGGTTACTAGTAGGCCATTTCTCCGTTGTGCTTGTTTTTTTGGTAGACCGTGGACAGGCATAAACAAAGGGTATTGTTTTCTGCGACAGAAAGTGGTGGGAAAATACATATATAATACACGTCCATAAACACCAACCACGGTGTCTTGTCAGTGGCCCGGCAAACAAAAAGGAGGGTCATGAGAGCCCAGCACCGACCATAATGCACACCAAGCGTTCTTGTTGCGTTGTGGGTTTTAGGCGGCGATTAGTGTTAGTGCAAGAGAAACAGGCCAGCAGAAACAAGGGCGAAGGAGTGGGACGACACGGCAAAAGCGGCGGAAAAATAGAAAGAAGAAGGGAAATGAAGCAAAGAAAACGATTCAGATACTGAGGTTGTTACAAGATCTGAAAAGACGGACAAACCTCCTACAGGCTTGCATCCTACTATGCCCTCGTCCACAAAAGCCTCCGTGTTTTTTGTTTTTTGTTTTTCTTTTGTTCTTTTTCGTGTAGTCACTGTGAATTGCTCTGGGATATGGTTACAAAGTCTATAGACGCTATACAAAGCGTCACTACTAAGAAAAACTCGCTTGCATAATCCAAGCCGCCTCAGAGCTAGACTCTGATTTGGCCTTGTGTGCTTTTGCCTTGTCTGCCGGCTGCCAATGTCATGTTTCTTCGCTTCCGTTCACGTTGCATCTACGACCGTGCGTCTATACTATTTTTTTCTTGCTTGTACCTGTGGTAACAATACTAATTAATAGCATACTGCGAATTATAGCTGTGGCACCGGCCAGTGATGGGATGTGGCTTCTCCAGAGAACAAGATGTTGTCGTCATAAAGGCCCGCGTTTTGCAGGCAGCTGGCAGGCATCTGGCGCCGCTGACGTCTGATGGTGGTAATGCTGGCCGAAGTGGGATTCCTGTCCCATAGAACGAAGTAGTGAATGCTTCGTGGTGTGCATTTTCATCTTGTGTCCGTCGTAGTTACAGGTTGCCCTTTTTTCTCCCCTGGTTGCGCCTGTCTCTGTATTCCCCTATTGGATCAAACACGAACGTCTTTACCCCTCTCTTACCCTCTTCCTGGCTCTTGCGCTGATACTATTTACTGAGCGGCTTTTGGCTACTCAAACTCCGTCCGAGTGCAGGGCAAGTGTGTGATTTACAGAGGACGTACATGCAGGCACATAGATATACTGCAAAGGACTAGGCTGAAATGAATACATAAATAAACAAAAAAGAACGCCTGATAAAAAACAGCCAAAAAACAATGGCATCATGGGTGACACAACTCCGCTTTGTAGCAATAGGGTAAGAAGAAAAAACAAAGGATCTTCTCCGTATTCCTCTATTCTTCATTTCTGGCGGCAAAAAGGGAAAGGGAGGCAAAAAGGAAGCAGATGCGTAGACGCAGATACTGTAAATGAATAAGAGATCCAGCTGAGGTCCAGTGGTGTACGGATGATAGCCTGCAGGTGCACAGCTGTTGGTTGTGCCCAAAAGCGTCTCATCTCAACCCGGTCCGTGTTGCTCCGTCTAGCTTACCTCTTGTATTATCGGTTAGGCTATATGGGACAGATTCGGCCGGTTGATTTATTCTCTCTGGGAGAGCCAAGGAAACACGAGGTATCGAGATGCGAAAAAAAAAGACCATGTACTCGGACTTTTCTTAGCCAGCCTGTAGACGAGACAAAGAGTCGTACGTGCAACGCAATGCACCAAATTAAGCAGAAACCTTGGCACTGTACTTGGTAGCAGCCTGATCGAATAGCGCACTTTTTTCCTCCAGCTCAGTCAGGAAAGCGTGATCGGAATGCGTTTGTTTGAGCTTGCTATTACGCGGAGTGTTGTTAGCGAACATGATTGGCCGGATAGGAGTTCTATAGACGGAGTAAAATCCACACAGCCCCAAGAAATAGAAAGAGGGTGGTAACACTTACGTAGCAAGCTCTGACACGTCCTTGCCAGCCACGGCATTCAGAACCAGCAGGTTCGCAATAGCCTCGGCATACTGTGGCTCTTTGGTCAGCGCCTCCTCTAGGGCAGCCTGGGCCTCCTCAAGCCGGCCAAGGTGTAGCTCTGCAACGGCCTGGGAAACTAGACTGCGCACCGACGAGGTTGATGGAGCCTGTGCCAATTCCTCGTACACGTAAAACGCCTGCTGGTAGCGCTCGCCACCCTGTATGTTCGCAGTCAGCACCACATCTCTATTTGCTGTTTCAACCCATTAAAATATCGAGCCACGAAAAACTTACCATACGTATACCCACCCACGACTCTGCCAGGTTGACCAGCAAGCTATCTTGCGCCCAGCGGCGTGCAGCAGCAACTTCCTTGAGCGCAAGATCATTTCTGTTCTGCGCAAGATGGATCTGCACAATCAGCGCGACAGCCTCCAAGCTGCCCTGGTGTCCCCCCAGAAGGGCCAGTGCCTCATCCGAGCGACCGGCGGCCTGGAGCACGGTGCCGACTAGCGTTTGGACGGTGGTGTCCTCGGGCGCCGACTCGACCAGCCGCTCAGCTAGTGACAGCGCCTTGTCGGTCTGGCCAGCCTGGTTAAGGGCCAGAGAAGCCACTGCCTGCAGCGCAACATCGTCAGTGCCCTTGAGCTCGCTTAGAACAGCCATGTGTTGACCCAGGGCTAGGCGTGCACGCAGGGTCAAGATGCGGGCCGGCTTTTCGTTTTCGGGCGAAAGGTCGGAAACATCGAAGTCGATGACTTCTTGGTATTGGCCTTGGTGGAAGGCGTTGTGCATATTGATAAGCTCGCCCTCGGAGGAGTAGGGGTCCATGGTGGGCGATTGAGATGAAGGGAGTTGTTGAGAAGGGTAGGTCTCTGGAAGGCGGCGAGTTGACAATGTTATCGGGCGAGAGGATACGTGTAGAACAGCAGCGCCGTTATATAATGTTGTCGCTTGATTGCAGCTAGCTGTTGCGATGGTGTATGTGGTAGTGTGTCGTGAGGTCTACTGTGTACAGTAAATTATGTGTATAACTAGAAGCTTTGTCCGCCTTGGCCAAAAATAGTGGGGTTAGCGACGTGTCCAAGAAGATACCAGCCAAAAGTATGTCTACACCTAGTCGTCAAGCGCGATGACTTCGCCTAGTAGAGTACCTAAATAAAAATGAGGGCGGCGAAATGTTGGGAGACGACTCTTTTGGTCTTGATATTATCTCATCAATTGATGAAGCTTAATTTTTAATGCTATCCTGAGTTTTCTTTTAAAAATCAAAAAGGTAAACAAGGCATAAAAGTGATTTGCTTAAATAGCACAAAGTAAAATATCCAAAAGTCGCTTACCCTAAAAACCCTAGCCCCTAAACCATTGTGAACTTGGCCTTACAGTCCTGTTACCTGTTAGAGCCTTTTGGTGTCATTAATTAATCCGTTTCTACCCATATCGCCTGCCTCGTTTTTATGCTGCAGTTCCACAGATAGACTGCACAGCAAAATCAGATATTGGCATCGGCATTGCACTGTCCGTGTCCTCCAAACCCCTTAGAACCTCGTCGATATCTTCAGGCTTGCTGATGCCCCAAACACCAGCGTTGCGCGATCTATCGGTGCCACGGATGCCAATTTCCTTTCCGACTAGATTGCGGCCGACCTGACCTGGCCCAATGCCAATCCACCGACGCACCTGGGCCTTTTCATTAAGGTACTTGATGCTGTCAGCCCAACGTACCGGCTCAACACCAGCACGCGAGACGAGGTCGGCAAGTTCCTCGGGGCTTTTGAATGGTCGTGCCGAGATGTTGCTAATGCATTGGATGCGGCCAGGGAAGGCAATTGTGCCTGGGCGGCTAAGCATCTTGTACACAGCCTCGCCAGCCGGTCTCATCAATGGGCTGTGGAATGGGCTGTCGGAGTTAAGCCGTAAGGCTTGTGGGTCATGGCCTGAAAAAAGGCGCACACGATCCAGCACGCGTGAGATGCCTGGGATGCTGCCACTGAGTACGATTTGATTCTTGCTGTTGACGTTTGCAATGCAGACCTGGCCTTCGAAGGGTGTATGTGACCAGTCGCGGACGTTTTCGCCAACAATGGAAGAGATGGTGTGAATGAGCGATGCCAGGTACTCGGGCTCGGTTATGATGGCTACCATGCCGTATGTGGAGCTGGGGGCTGCGGCCGCTGCTCGCTCAGTGGCATCAGCCATGACGGTGGCACGACGGTGTACGATGCGTAGACTATCTTGGAAGGACAGATAGCCGCCGGCGACAAGGGCAGCAAATTCGCCTAATGAGTGGCCAAGTGTGTAGTCTATGCTCTGGCTTGTGTCGAAGTTGAAATTGCGCTCAAGAATGCGCAGAATAAGTAGTGACGTTGCCATGATGGCAGGCTGTGCATTGACTGTGGCGTTGAGGCGGCTACTGGGGCCAGATTGGATGATATCCGAGAACTTGTAGCCCATGCACGAGTCTAGCTCGTCAATGAATTCACGGGAGGTGGAAGGGAAGGCGTGCAGCCACGGGCTGAGCATGCCAACTCGTTGAACGCCTTGGCCTGTCGCGGGGGTGGTGGACTGTTAGCGGATCTATCGAAAAAGGTAGTCGGGAGGACGGGAGATGGATTTGACTCAGCGGCGGCAATAGATGGGATAGAAAGTACGTACCAGGAAAGAACATGGCCGTTTTGGAGCGACCAGGAGACGAGATATATGGCCGAGGTGAGCCAAGGATTTTGGACATGTCGGAGGCGGAGGTAGCTGAGGAGCGGAGGTGGCTTGCACTACGGCTACGGGAGGCGAGAAGCCGCCGCACCACGGGATTGGTGACACTCATGTGGGGAGAGGGAAGGGAAGGGTAGGTATGGGTGATGAAGGGTGATGCGAGAGAGCAAGATACAGACGAAGGCGCAGAAGAAGGTCGTTATATAGTCAAAGTTGAATGGGGCAGGGTGACAATGTAGTGGGCTGATGTAGGTAAGCAGGTAGACTGATGTCGGCCGATTGATGTAGATTAATGTGCGGGAGCTGTGTGGCAGGTGCTGCGAGTATGTCTGTGTAATATTTATTTCGCATCAGAAGATTGGGGTTAGAAAGTGGCTTTTGGCATTGACTGGGAACACCGCAGAAAAGTCGACAGAGAAGAAGAAGAACATTGCTAGACAAAAAGCACGGCGTAGGCGAGGGAGTAGATAGTGGCGGATGGCCATATATAAGATTATCACAGCATAGCGCGAAGCATGGGCCTATCAAGGCGTCTCCATAGGGGCGGGCATTAGCGAACGGCAGCAGCAACAGTCATAACGTGACGCATACAGATTAAGAGGAAGCTCTGTTTTCCCCTCTGTTATCCCTAGCCCCAAGCCTAGGCCTAGGCCTAGCAGGCATAAGACCAGGCCCCATGCTTGTCATGCGTTTTTGCGGAACAAAGGGAGCTTTACTGCTCTGGGAAAAAGGTCTGGGGATAGACGTGTAGGAAGGAAGGAAAAGTCTGGGGGAAGGCCAGCAAGGTGCAGTGCGGCGGATAAACTGAAGAAATGAAACCTTAGTTGCAGAGGAGTTCCAGAGGGAAGACAGAAGGAAGTCAGAAAGTCAGTGAGAAGGAGCCAGCAGAGCAGAGTGGCAAACGCGAAGCCAACTTTTCTGGACATTTTCCTACGTCATAGCGTAGAACCCGGCTACTAGCACGATTGCCAATTAAATTGCCAGGACAATCTCCAGTGCAGCGAACATCTAGCCGCGTGACTTGTCATTGCTGTGGGTTTCTAGAAATCCGGGGTCTTTGCTCCCTGGGCGAAGCCATACTCCCTGCTTCCTCGCTCTCGTTGATGTATTGCTTTAGCTTTTGTGTCTGGTATTGACGTTGGCCAAATGCCAGACCTTTTCCCCTTTAAAGCTTGGGTGCCGTTTTCGAATCAGGAAAAGCGTTGCAGCGGGACGTTTGCGTGGCTTTAACTGGCTGCACTAGACTACTCGAGTCATGGGCACCAGTACAACAATAGCAACAATACTGTGTATGATTGATCCGGCCTTATCTTCGCGTTCCTGTCCTTGGTGTTGTGTATGCTCTGTTTTGTAGTAGCGCTGTTCTGTGGTGTCTTGCGTTTTGCGGCCTTGAGGAGAATTTCTGACATGAGCAGCCTATAATCGAACCATCCAATCAACAATCACCAGACAGACCCCCAGGATTTGCAAGATTTGGAGGAAAGTGAAACTTCATCTGCAGGCGCCGTCTTCAATGCGACTAATGCACTGCAGCATCTTCAGCGCTGGTTTGCCACTTTGATCGGAGGTACAGCCTCGGAACTGGTCCAGAATGGGCAGGGCAAGACTATACGTCCGCACATCGTCGAGCCTTTGGACTCGCTGAAACTGGCGGTCTAGTCAGTAAGTACGGGTAGAGAGGCAAAAAGTAGAGGGGAAAGAGAGGCGATGTTATGCTGTATGTGATGTGATAAGCGTGGGAACATTTGGGCCATGGTCGCTCTGAATATGCATGCACTTCTGAAAATTTGTGGCTGCCCTGAACGCGGATAAAGTGACTACCCTCTCTCGATATCTGTGTGCGTGCGTGTATTCGCACCTACAGCAAGTTATTCATGGACTCTAAAAGCCATCTGGCAACCCTGGCGTGGCTTTCTCAGGCTACCATAAGAATGAGCCGGGAAACACGAAATAGTAACGCTGACATTGCAAGGTCTCTACTAGCTCGGAGTTGCTACACTGTGCGAGGCCTGGAGCCGAAGGTGCACTCGGAATTATCCATGGGCCCAGGTTGCTACCACTGTGCATAGAGACGGGGAAGCAGGCTCAAGCTAGCTGCCTTTGTCCTCTCTTCTCAGGATTCCTTCTCTCGGCCTTCTTACGGCACACTTGGACGGCCTGCGCAAAACGGGCCCAACTGCGGAATGGAGAAGCATTTTCCAGAAAGGTAAAAATAATTCATCGCCCCATGCTGCCAAGCCTGGGGATCTCTCTTTGATCTACAGACGAATAGGCCATCCAGGAACGAAATCACCCAATCCCAGAAATGAGAACTTCGCAGCTCATGTGACCTTGAAGAGTGACCCATTTGATTTCACAAGCTTTGTGCTGGGGTTATTCCTTCCAGCCGAGCCATAGCGACAATAACCGCCAAGATGCTGGTCTCAGCCGAGGGATTGATAATGGATGGATGGATGGATGGAGGGGGTTCTGCATTCCTGTTTACCATCGTCTTGTATCGTTTCACCATTTTTCAATGCTGTTTTGATGCCAGCACTGGCAGTTTGGCAGACAAATTGTAATTATAGCTCTTCTAGTGCATATGGGGTTTTGACGTCATAGGAACTTGGCGCTAGCTGCGATTACTTTGCCTTCGTGATTTGTAGCTAATTCTTGCCCTTTTCGCTTGCATCTGTCTACTCTCCCCCCGACCGTTTTCATAGAACGCCAATCTCCACGGCCACGGGAAACACTGCAAAAGCACAGTCGCACATCCGACTCGACTCTAGTTCCTTATTCCCTGAGGACACGCTTGCATTTGTCAGTGTCAGCGGCCTTCTTACTGCGGTAATTATCGGCATGGGCATTCTCGTAGAGGAAACAGAAGTTTGCCTTCGCTACGGAGCGATGAAGACAGCCCAATATTACGTGATGTTCGATCGGCAGCTTCAACCTGCTAGTCCTGCAGCCACACGTCATCAAGGCGGCCAGTCTAGCGGCGCTCGATAAGCTCGGGAATAATGTGGGCGAGAAGGCTCTGCGTGGCCAGGCTCGCGTTGTCAGCTCGAGATCTGTAGTTTGCCTGGAGCTGTAAAATTAGTTCTTACACTTGCAGGTCGTACGGATGAAGATTTCCGACAGCCTTCTGAGGATTTGCGGAATAAACAACATCGCCCTTAGTATTGGACGCAACCTGGAGAATATGGAATTCCAAAAGAAGCCAGAACGGGCTAGCCCTAGCTTCGCGTGATACTATATCACTTAGACTAAATGCGCTCCGAAAGGGTATTACCGTATGGAGTGATGTGGGATCCCGATAATGTAACCGTAGACTCCCGAAGCCAGATAGCCTGTTTGCCGTCCTCTCTGTATACAGCGATTAGGGTGTTTATGAAGCTTGAAATTGCCAATCCTCTCTAAGCACTTGACCAGCTCCAGGCTAGAATACTAGATGTCGATGAGCTGCCTTCTATTCCGGTGAGCCAAGGCTGCTCTGCAATGGGGCATCCCGATAGCCGCCGTGCAGGCTGCCAACTGCGAGCCGCTGCATGTAAAGAGCTTGCGCTTGTAGAAGATCTGGAGGCTTCAATACCTGGAGCCTAGAATTCTGGTATTCGCAGCGGCAAATCGACCCAAGTGGGCTAAGTTAGCTTGTATACAAGATATATTGTTGACTAAGCTTGGGTGTATCTACGCATGGGGTTGATGGTGGATAGCGTGCTACGACTATCTTCACTACTAGTTTCTTGAAGAATGACGGCAGTTTGCCATGCCCAATAAAAGGTATGCAGAAGAGCACGCCGTGATAAAATAACCGCAGAAGAGGGCTCGGGGAATAAAACAAGGCGGCGGGGCTGTAACAGCGCAGCCGGAGATGACCTTAGGAATCAGCAGCCTAAATGCTTATTAGGTCTCCTACACCCAGTCAAGCATGACTGTTCTTAATAGGCCGGATTGATACAACTAGATCGCCGGGCCGGAGTCAGCTCCTACTTCTACTTGATGCAAGCAGTGATACCTGCCCGGCCATCAAGTTCAAACCCCAGCACACAACATGTCCGAGTAAACTAACCTCCAAAAGACTATCAACAAAGCCGGCTAGTACGCATTCTTGTTGAATTGTAGGAAGCAAGTGTAGCCAGCTGGTCGTGTGTCAAGTCGGCTAGCCTTTAAAGATCAATTTATCCTACTTGAAGATAGCTGCACTGGTTCGTTGGGCTTGCCAAGATGCTTAGTATGGTTACGATATCGTAGTATGAAGGCCTTTCTTGGAATTGATCATTCATGTTTTATAGAATACCTGATAATACGAGACGGGGCCTCTAGCTACAAATTATATGTCGATGGAGTGAGTGCAAGACTGTAGCTAGAACCTTTCCAGCATCTCCTAGGATCCCGCGGCGAGCGGTGTCTACAGTGGCGTCGTTGGGTAGACAGCCTTCCTAAAAGCGAACAACACTCGAGCTTACAGCTAACACATGATATCTGTACACTAAAAAGAGCGTTAACTCAAGTTACCAGTGATTCAGAGAATGTTATTAGTACGTGATCATCCAGTGCGGTGTGTTGTGCTGCACAACTTGGTCCATGCGACACCTATTTAAACGCTGTTGATTTCCCTCCTCGGTTGTGTCGAACCCTTCAGACAATGCATACAGTCAACGGGATGTCAAGGCTAGAACGAGTAAAATAAAGAGGCTCTAGTATTGAGCAACATGCTGCTATGAGCAGCGGGCGGGGATGTATATGGATATATGCCTTTAATCTGATTGGCTCATAATTAAGCTTGCCTGTGTTATTTCATTGGCCGGACCTCCCTTCAAAAGGTGGTTAGGGTTCTACTGTAGAACACTCCAAGCCATGTGAGCCCCTTTTGATAGTCCAACAACTGCAAAGCAAATCTGTTGGCCACACAGCTCGCAAGAGTTGCTTAGGAAGAGACATTGGTATGGGAGGTAGTCTTTTAATAAGGGTCTTTGAAGCACGTAAGGCAGAGAGACATGCTGAACAGAGACTTGTTGACTCCAATCCGGGATTAATTACAGGCTCTCTGAATGCTAGCTCACAGGTTTAGTAGTAACAGAACATAAAGCTGCCTTCCGTGCGATTTTGAGACTGTAACGAGTAGGAGAGGGTGAGGTCCATAGAGCCACGGTGCTGTTTGGGTATGTGAAACAAGTAGCATTCAATGGCTACATAACAAGAGTAACATAAACAGTCAAGCTTTGTTCCTAAAGCATTAAATCTTAGTGCTAACCGCAATTTGGCTACCATGACTACACACTAGCTATTGCGATTGGGAGGTTGCATCTATGGTAAAATAAAAATAATTTTCAAAGGTATTTTAATCTTGGCATGTCATGTGTATCTAGTAGGGGGGAACTTCTGCGATGGCTTGCTGCCTAAAGACCGAGTTGTGTTGCGGCTATGCTGGCTTTTCCTTTTTCCCCCTCGCCCCCTTGCCCATTGTGTATGTACAAGTTTTGACAGCTATATGACGAAGGCGGCCTGATGATGGATTGGCGAGGTTGGTCATCACCACCTGATGTTTGATGCCAAGGTTGAGCTCTAACAATTGCATTATCCATTGTGCCAATCCCCCTCTGAAGCTCCTTGGTAATGCTGAATAGTCTAATCAAGCAGGTGATTAACATGCCTATTTTCGAGGTCTAGAGCTTTTGCCGGCCTGTTGCCTAATGGGCTTCTAGGTCTTTACCCTTTTAGGAGAAATATGCTACTGGATGTTACCACCTCTCTACATACTTGTATGACAGGATGGCGGAGAAGGCCGTTTGGGGGTCTCTTCTAATCTTTGAATAACCACCATCAAATTAGAGACCTGAGCTGACGCGACTAATCGTGAGTGGAGGTGGCTGGTTGAGTAACTTGATTCTATCATGAGCCCATTTCATATCGCTTCCGAGCCTTTTTGCTACTATTTCATCAAGTATATGAACGGGGTAGCGGCTGCAGATTATCAAGCGATAGATGGCGAGACACA
The DNA here is from genome assembly GCA_038382965.1 of Ceratocystis huliohia. Lineage (NCBI taxonomy): Eukaryota > Fungi > Ascomycota > Sordariomycetes > Microascales > Ceratocystidaceae > Ceratocystis > Ceratocystis huliohia. The sequence continues at coordinate 1,621 of JAXCEX010000148.1, read as the reverse complement.
TTCTGTTAGATCTATAAAGCCACAGAAATTATAGAAGGTCTTATGCCCTTAGCCACTCACAGATAGCTTGAAAGTACTCTTCGGAAATTAGGGGGCACGTTGGTATGGAGAGGTAGGGATAGCTACCAAGTAGCCGTAGCATAGGCTATAAACTTTGGGTGAGGAGGGACTTGAATAAAGCCGTGCAATCAACAGGCTTAGTACAAGTACTGACGATGGCACAGAGGGTATCAAGACAATGCCCAAAGTCTATTGGGCACTAATGTAACTAATCAAAGAGGCCTAGGGCCTAACGATTCGGACATTGAAAGACAGCTGCGGATAGTACACCCAGCGCTCAGAGGACCTCGGTGATAGTAGATATAGTCGGGCTAAATGATGTCTCAGTTCGTCATGGTGCTATCCATCGTGGAAGGCAGCACCCAGCTTTGAGACATGTAATACAAGGTATGGCTAGTGATTCGTGGGTTACTGTAGTCTGATATTCCAAGCTGATAGGAGGGAAGGATTTGGATATAGGCCAATGGCTGCACAAAGGTAGAGGTAGAGGGTAAGGAGGCCGACAGTCCCATAAGGGAATTTGTCTCAGAGCTTCGCTGGGCCTTTGTTCTTTCTTTTGTGGAAGACTAAGAATGATGCTGAATTCTTGAGAATCACGGTACTTGCTAAGTGAGACCTAGGGGCTGAGAAAAAAAAGTCCAATAACCAATCAAGATAGGCCTTTGCACCAACTTGATGAAACGAAATCTCTCCAGCCGCAGAGAGTAAGTGGAATTAGCGTTTGTAGTGAATTTGCTTAGAAATGGCAATGTCACGATAATCACAATAGGCGACAAATAGCGTCATAGAAGTGACGACTTGCGGAAGGAATGCATATACGTACAAAACAGATAGTTTAGGAAGGCTTAGGGCGCCAGACCATGACTGTTATGATCTGCAGGCGGATAAGCCTCTGGTATCCTGGGCGCAGCTTCAAATAGAGACCTCAGTTTTTTGCAGTCGAGAAAGCCAAAGACACTACTAGATGAAGCTTGTGCTTGCTTCAAAGCCCAAAGATGCAATTCTCACGACAGTGACCGTGGCCATTTTAGTCCACCTGCATATTGTCATCATCCCCAGTCAGGTTGGAGAGTGTATTTTGTTGTCTCCATAACTAACCGCCCTACATAGGACAATACGGCAGCGGAGGGGGGGTCCTGTCTTAATCTCCCGCTTCGCTTTCCCTACTAGAAATTTCTACCTGCAGGAAGATCTAAGGGTTAGATCTCTGGAAGAGATCTGTAGTGCAGTATATTAAGTCTCTACTGATTTCTTGGGGACTCAAGTCCTATCATTGGGCACAACTATATCAATATTTTACATCAGGGATTACCTAGTGCTAACTCAACTAGGGGCAGATTCTTCACAACAAGATCAGCAATGTCGAAGGCCTAGAAGCAGCCAACAATCCCTGCCGCTTTCTTTTTAGGCAGGCTGGGGTAGCTGATGGAATAATGTTATTAGCCATGTTGATGATATTCCTCTTAGATTCCGATGATTATATTAACTTTCACTTTCCGCTAACTAGCGGTCAGTTCTATCATAGAATATATAGTATGCGTGTGCCACGTGACGTAGGGTT
>JAXCEX010000147.1:0-69150 GCA_038382965.1 Ceratocystis huliohia | reverse complement strand
CCCCCCCCCCCCCCCCCCTCATCATACATCATATCATTCATGCCTCTTGATTTTCTCCTCTGTATAGTTGAGGCCCCCACAACAGCCCCGTCTTCTCCCCTCCTCTTCATGCCTTTTTTCTCTCCTTGTGTTGTGTTGCATTTTGACGTCGTTCGATTCATACCGAAACGGAGCCAAGCCTGACAAGGTACATAAAGTACCCTCACATAACCAGTCATGTGCTCTCACGGCATGTGGGCCTTTGCGCTGTTAACAGCCATCGACTTCTTCCTAGGACTTCTTTAGACACATTTCATCTTGCATTAAGGGTCTGGGGAAGGGCAGATCTAGCAGAAATCCTTCCCCTCTCCTTCTTTCAATCTCCCAATAAAAGAGTCAAAGCATCCCCAAGCGCACCCAAAACCTTTGCCCTGAAGACTAACATGATAATGACGATGCAGTGCATTAGTGAAGTTGTGGGGCTGTGAAAGGCGGCATCGTTCTTGGCATTCCTCATTCCAATGGGCTTCTTGCCCGACAAACGACGAACAGGCTAGATGGATAGTAAGGGGATAGGACAAAGACGTAAGAGGAAGACATCTGAAATGGAACAGCTAATCCCTTAACAGCCCCAAGAAAAAATACCTCTAGCAGGGGGAGCAACTAATTATGCGGCTGAGCTCTAGACGCGGGCGCTACTTTTTGGCCAAAGGACCGTCACGACAGGAATGGACATTAGAATAGGGCTTCCAAACGTCATGGCCGTTTCCATATGGGAGCGGGGCTGTGAGGAGCTGGCTTCTAGCCGGGTACACCCCGGAGAAACTGATCTCCACTTATCGTAGCCCTTGTGTAACGAAATTGCGTTTGAATAGGTCTACGCTGCTATTTGGCCTACAGCCTAGGACAGGTGGTCTGCAATTCAGCCTTTATTACGTTGTACATTGGTCAATTCAACAATAGGGTACAGTACTAATACATGGGCCTAGGGCTTCTAAACAGGCTAGGTCTGTGACTCTCACTCCTTCTTTTCTTTCCTAGGTCGTCACCCCCTCTCTTCCCTCTCTCCTCCGGCTACCTTACACAACAATACGGTGGCCCTTCTTTCCGCCGTGGAAAGTGTTCAAGTTAGCACGAGCAACCGTACCGGACTTGTGCACCTGTTGTCTCTTCTCCCACACGCTACTCTTGCCCTCAACCACAGCTACAATTTCCTCTGCCAGTCTTGTGGGGAAGTCGTTGCGACCACTGCCGCGCGACGGCTTCTTGTTGACCACATCAATAATCCACTGGAAGGCCGTCCGCCGTCTCTGTCGCACCTCCATTGGGAACGGGATGTCGAGTGCTTGACCACCACCAGCAGCACCAGCCAAGTGACGAATCTTGATCAGGGGCGAGACCGAGTCGATGGCAACCGTCAAGTACAGCACAGGGTTGAGTGGCAGGTGGGCCGGTGGGGGGGCCCCAGGAATAAGCGGATATCTAGGAGAAAGAATCGGAGGAGGCGAAGTACGCAGGATGTTGAGAACAGTGGCGAGTTGCTGCGAGTATCCGGTTAGTAAGTGGCCGTAAAAACATGTCGCACCGGATGCATAGATAGCAAAAATTAGATCTAGAGAAGAAAAAAGAAAGACTTACTCTTTGGGCTCGGCTCAGCTTGCCGTCGCGCATTAGCAGACGGACAAACTGGTGCAACACCGGGTGATACCGCTCTTGAAGTCGCGAATTCGGCGGTAGTGGCAACTCGGGAAGCGGGAATTTATGGTCTGGCTTGACTGCGCCTGTTTTGTGGTCGACCTTAGCCTCGCCAGCCGCAACGCTCTGTAGGGCATTAAGCGCCTCGTTAGCAGTGGTGGCAGGAGGTATACGCCCCTCGTGGTATAACACGTTCGCCTGCTCCTCCGTCAAGCCGCCAGGGACTTGCACAAAGCCTGAGCCAGCAATGCTGTCAGCAGCTTCGCCACCTGCAGCGGTGCCCACGGAGTTAGGGATGGCAGACAGCGCAGACTTAGCCATGACATCGTCGAATAGGGCCTGCATTTGTTCGCGGCTCATGTCGCCAGCAGCGGCAGCAGGGGCGGTTTCTCCTCTCTACAGGCATCGGGATAATACGAGTTAGCCTTCCGAATTCATTTTATGCCATTCATGTAGCAATAGTAGCATCTAGCAGCTTCAGTCCTCAGACTTCAGCCCAAGCACATGCCACTTTGCACCATGGCACTGGGGGATGCACTTTCACAACAGCCATGTTTGGGTATAGAACCTAGAGGCGCACCTTTTTCAACGAGCCTTGGTTCATTGTCTCCAATCGTCTATCGGCACTCGACTTGCCCGTCCGCGGGTCCACAGGCTGCTGTGAGCCCGGCAGATTAGCCGAGTCGCTAGCATATCGGCGCTGGACTGCTAACCGAACCATAGCTGCATCACTGCTGACGCAATTATTTCCGGTGACGGGCCGGGACCGGATCGCCAAGCTTCGGCAAGCAACGCCCCAAATAGAGCGAGCGGAGGACATTGCGGAGAGTGTGAGGTAATCGCGGGGCAAGATACACTGCCCACAGGCAAACTAATTAGCCAGGTGCCGGAAGAGGAGACACACGGTTGTCGAGATAACAGAGGAGCAAGAACAATTGCGCCTCAAAAAGCTTCGGGCTGGGGGGGGGGGGGGCAAATTAGCTCAACTCAACCTCAAGAGCTTCTTGGGATCATGATACCCTCACTCCACGACTTCGCAAAATTTGGGCCAAGGGTTCTCGTGAGGCTGCGCCACAAAGCTAACGCCACATTAATTTCAGAGGTCCGCTTTTTTGCATGGGAAAATGCAGCCAGGGGGTATGGCTGATAGCCATGCTCCTGATCTCCACTTTAATTGAGCACCCCACTTGTGAAACGCGCCTGCGACAGGCATGAACAGATTAACAGCCCTAAACTCTGTCTGCAGATGAGCCCTTTGTTATGTAGCATGGAAACAAGTATTAAAGGGCGTTCCGTTTTCTTCATTTGCGGTTTCCGTGTAGCTAGTCGGGTGAATCAACGCGGTGTTTCCGGTAGGCTAATCATGTTTGCTGCTGCCCTTGGCTCCTGGGCATCGCGCGTTTGATCATCTGGGTTTAGGGGGATGGTCCCCTGTATGGCTGTTTCTGCTATAGGGGGCTCTGGCTCTATAGACCCGTATAGCGGTTAGGTCAAGGGCTAGTGCACCGATAATGAGTTTACAGTGTTGTGAATATCGCAAGCCAGTAACTGCGTTTGCATAGTCAATGGTGTGAAATTAGTGGCTAGTCGTTGCAGTCTGCAACAGCCTAGAAGCTACAGCATACAGTTGTTGTTCTCCTAGAGATCATGCTACACTAGAGCGGAAGGATTACTCGGACTCGGTTTAAAATGCTTCCATGCCATGTTCCAGAAGGCTTCCTTTATCGTCTCGAGGATCTATCAGTAACGACCAGGAGAACTAACAGAAGCTAGCAGGGGCCAAGCAGGGTTCCAGCGATGTTCCAGCAAGGATTCCTGCTGCGATGGTGTAGGGTTGGTGTAGCTGGTGTAGGGGACATGCCGGACCTTGGATTCCACGGGCTCTTCGGGTCATCTCCGCATGTACAGGGTTTGCAGGTGAACGGTGGACATAGCTCTTGCTAGGATTTTCTGGATACTCCACAGGCTGGCTAGGGCACAGGCGGTGGTGAAGCACGTGTAAGGAAGTTATTCTAGAAGATCATACGAGTGGTTCAGCGAGAGAAGGGGGGAGAAGGGGCAAAAGCACGAGGAGAAAGAGAGGATAATGATAGGGGGGGTGGTGTGACATGCTATGATGGTTGATCAACAAGGAAAATAAAATGGAAGGGAAATAATACAAAGGAGCGCAAAAGCAGATCTAGGACGGAAGAGACAAGACAAGACAAGACAAGACAGTGCAGGGCAAGTGAGTGATGGCATGGTTACACTCCGCCAACATGCTGCATTCCCAGTCTTGTAAGAGCAAGTCAGGGCAGGGCAACGGCCAAGCTCCCGTAAGAAAAGTCTGGTCTCTGGGAGAAGTAGGTGAGCGAAGGGGCTTGAAAGGGCTTCTCTTGCCCTCCCTCCTCCATTTATTTTCTTCTCTTGGTACGTACTTTTACGCCTTCGAGTTCGTGTAGAGTGGTCTATGTCCATTTCATAGTTCTCTCCCGCATTATTCACGAAGGATATTTTGGTCGTTTCGATGCAGGCCAAGCCTAGCATTATGATACTTGTAGCATGCACAGCTCGCAGGATGCGAGTAGAATTGTGCATATGCAAGAGAAGCAATAGAAGAAAGTAAAGAAAGTAAAGAAAGTACCCAACACACAGACAGGCCAAGGAGACCCAGAGAAGAGGGTATGTCTAAGGTCATAGCGCCCCGTTCAGACAAGGCAGGGGACATGAGATGTGGGCTGTGTTTAGCCACAGAACGAATAAGATAGGAGAAGCCCTAAATTTTATTGTGCTTGTAGAAAACAAAATGGAAGGGCTGGCAAGGCAAAAAAAAGGGAAAAAGGTGTGCAGCGGCGCGAGAAAAGGCTCAAAAGGGAAGAAAGCAACAAGGAAGGCAACACAGAGAAGGAGAAAGATGCACAACACAGCCTTGGTCCCGGGCTGGGCCTGGCTTGAACCCAAAGCAAGCCTGCTTCGCTACAGTTGCCTGTTTTCGGACTAGGAGAGGGTCCCTCTCCTCGAGACTTGGGAGCCATTGAGACCCCATGATGCTTCTAGGGTCAGTGTTTGGTAAAAGGCCATGATGATCATCGTCGATGGATTATTACAGTGCTATACTATACTGGAGCCTGCCTTGTTTTGAATATAGACTCCTCCCAGGTGGTTGGTTGATGAGGGTGTAGTATAGGCTTCGCGCCAGCCATGTTTGCCCAAGTACAATATACGGCGCCATGCTGTGGCCGGTGGTCGCCGGTCGGGCTGTTAGGCCACTCTGTAGTCATTGTTGTAGTACACAGTGGAAATGCAGATGCCGATCTAGCAGGTAATGACACACATTATCCAGGGATTTACGTCGGCAAATATATGACAAGTGGATATGGATAGGATAGTAAAGCTAGATTATAAGATTATATGGTATATGTATCTGGGAGTATTGCCTAGTCTTATGGCTGCATGCAAATATGCAAGTATACAAGTTTGGTGCATGCGCTAGTAGCTTGGATATCCATATAGCAACGGGGGTGGTATGCTATGATAACAGACTGGCCTCGAACCCGAACCCTTGAACAAACAGCAAGCTTCAGCAAGGGCTGTCCGTCCGTCTTGTCTGTCAACGCGATTCCCGGGTGTCTCTGGGCCGGCCTCAGGAGAACAGTGGATATCAAGAGGGAGAGAGAGAGAAAGAGAGGGAGGTGAAGAGCTTAGATACGGGTATAAGAAAGACACAGACAAACAATAGAAGTGGTATAGCGTGGGTGGTATTGGCGCAATCCAGCAGATTGGATCGGTGTTCCCAGCGAAAACAGGGCCTTCCCTGGCCAGTTGGTCCTTTTTAGTCTGTCCTGGTCTCTTTTTGGCTTTTTGTGGACTGCCCTGGTGCTTTCTCTCCCTCCTATTTCACTTGTATTGGCTAGGATAGGCTCTTGTTTCAAGAGCTTGACAAGAGAATCATTAATATGGCGTGTTCTAATTAAAGAACAAGAGAAAGAAGGAGAGGCGAAACTCTGGCGAAGAAATCAGGACGGATAGCATCAAAAGAAGACGACGGTCAAGGGTGGAAAGCCATTTAGCGTTGTTACAAATACACAAGGCCGTAGAGTAGCAATAGGCAGTAATGATAGCAGTGGAAAGCATGGTCTTCAGAAGTAAGGAGATATGGGAGGGGGGCCGGGGGGGGGGGTGGGGGTGAGAGGGAAAGGGTAGAGCGACAGGATGCCGAGTTTTCCCATGCCACTGGCCTTGTCGTTGTTATCGACATGTACTATACAGAGAAGAATATATGTAGCAGCAGCACAAACTCGCTGATACATGCAAAGATGCCTGTAACGGTACGTATAGTGGAAATGCCCTATTCTAGACTAGAAGAGTTCTCGAAAAGTGTGTCAAAAGCTGGCCTGTTAGTGTTTGGATTATGCGTGCGAGGTTGCATGAGTGTGACTAGGTGTAAGAGGATAGCCAGTCAGTTAATAATAGCGTGTACATACGTATGTACCTAGGTATTGTATAGAATGATGCAATGACATATGCCAGCAAAACACGGGCTGTACCATGAGGCCATGCACGGTGGGTGGCAACGACGAGGGCCAGTATGAGAGTGCGAGCAGGAACGAGAAAGGGCGGGCTCCAGGATGAGGGCACATACAGCTAGGGCGAGAACAGTGTGATGCCCATTGTGTTCATTCCCCTCACCAACGTGTGCCTTAGTCCGTGTGTCTAGAACGAGAGGCGCAAGTATGTACGGACGGCTTCTCATTTGTCTTATAGTTTCGAAGTAAGATTTAGGTGGTTCGTATATATGTGCATATCTACGTTCCTATCTATGTCTTACAGTGGTAGACACTTCAGCGAGTCGGATTCGAAATGCCAGAAAACAGGAGCTCACAATGTGATATGTGACATAAAACTACGGGACAGCGGACCACAGGTTCTTTTGAGTGTGGCGTATGCCTCTAGTAGACAAGCATACGCCACGACGGCATCGTGATCAGAGGTTTAGGGCAAGGCCAAGAATAGTAAGCTCAGGATTTGAAACAGACAAATCACTAAATGCAAGGAGGGGAAATCAGGGCTACAAAAACAATAGAGAAAAGCCAGCGCAAATGCAGGGTAATGGATCAAGCAAGCAAAGACATGTTGGGAGGATGATGTGTAAAACCCACATACACATACGGCTATAAGCGGAGTTGAATATTCGAACACAGTGCCAGAACAGCTGGACTTATCAACTTTTGCTGATACAAAGCTGCGTACATCGTCAGATGGACAAGGGGTAGTCAGGAATGTTAAATTCTCACATTTAATAACAGATAGTAGTGATTTACAAAGCACATCTCGAAGTTGTCGCCAAAAAGCAAAAAGAAAACAGTCAATAAAATTTATCTAAGCAAAGAAATATAACAATTCCCAGGAAATGCCCAGCCAAATATCCCACCAAAAAAAGGAAAAAAAAATGCACCTGAAAAGACCGAGAAAAACTAGCCAGAAAAAAGAAAATATAAAATGAGCAAACTCCATCAACACCGGTTCAGCTGTGAATTCTAGAGGGGGGGAGGGAAGAGTAAGGGCTTCGAGTTCTAGGAGTTTTGTGTGTCCTTGTTCTGTAAACAAGATTGGTATCCATTGGTCATGAGGGTCATGAGAATACACTGGTATGCAAGGAGAGGGGAGCCGGAGGTAGTTATTGTTGGTTTAGTTGTTGTTGTCGTCGTTGTCACGAAACTGAGTGGAGGCGGAGGCGGAGGCAAAAATAGCAAAGAGGAAACAAACGTCGAGCCATAAAATGCGAGGAAAAAATAACGAGAAAAAATCTGGAAGCTGCAAGCTCAGCTATGACCAAGTCAAAGCAGAGTAGAGGAAAAAGGAGACGATGAAAAAAGCTGTGAATAAAAGAGAGCGTCTTGGCTTGGTCCAAGGCCCGGTGAGAGCGAAGAATGTCGAGAGCCAAGCCATGATTGGCTGGATAGAGCCCTGATAAAAAAAAGCCTGGCCGCCAAGGCAAGGAGCAACTTGGGCGACGAGATAGGGAAGGGAAAAAAAAAAAAAAAAGAGAAGAAAAAAACAAGAAAAAAGATGAGGTCGAAAAAGGGAGTCAAGACGAAAAATCCAGATGATACTGACAGCGGAGAATAAAGGCGAGAAAGGCAACTGCGGCTATTCGAAACCGAGTCAAGAACATGAACACCAATCGGAAAGACCCAACCTGTACAGGTGGGAAAATAAAACAGCAGGAGCAGTCGGTAGGCAAAAGGGAAGGGACTGGGAAGCTACTTCCCCGCGGCCGGGTAATTGCCTAGTGAAAAGGAAAAAGACTTGTCTCGAGACAACAAGTTCCTGCCGCCACAGGCAGATGGCGGCCGCACGTTAAAGACCGAGTCCGATGCCCTCTCTCTACCTTGTCTTGGGAGCTGGTATTTCTGGCAAAGCCTTGTCGACCAGCTCGATCTACCAGCTCTTCTGGGAATGCAGCGGTGCCTGGTAGCTTAGGCCCGTAGTCAAGAGATAGTTCAGGGCAACTTCGGCAGCGTCCTCCTTGGCGTTGTTGAGATTCTTGCCGTCGTACCAAAAGCGCGCGGCAATAGATTGGCCGTTGACGACGACTTGGCTAGACCAGGCGGTGCGACCTCCTAGGAATTGGGGGCGCATGTTAGTTTACCAGCTTCGCGAGGTGGTTCATACAGAAAAGAGCTAGGACTTACCTCTACGGTCTGACACAATCTGGAAACTGGGTGAGGGGATACTGGTGGTCTGGCAAAGCTCTACAACATGGGTGCGTGTGTTAGTAAGATGGGATGGGCTAAGCACAACGGCTGTGTGGGTGAATGAGATGTATGGGGGCCTGCAAAGGCTTGAGACTTTGGCGAAGTGGATGGCTTTGGGACTGTTAATGAGACATACCCTCAAGGCGGTCTTGCCATGACTGGCCGTTGTTGCTGGCGTTGCTGCTGGTGGTGCTCATGGTTGATATTGGAGACTGAAGATCAAAAGAGGTGAGAGTACTGTGTGGTATCCTGGGAGTAGGTCAGGTAGACGCAGGAAAGCAAGCTAGATGTATAAATGGCAAAGTTGCAAAGAGAAGTAGAAGAGGAGAAGGCAAATGAAAGGGCAAGAGGCGTGATATGTGTTTGAAATGAAGAAGAAGGTGGGTTTAGTCTGTCGAATTCACATGGAAGGAGAGAGAAACAGGAGAAGGGCGATGGGGGCTCGATATATATATATATAAAAGATATAAGCATTGGAAGGGAACTTTCTCCCTCCCATCGCTTCGTTCCCTTATTTTTTATTTTTTCTTTATTTTTTATTTGGTTTAATCCCGTCTCATTGTGTCTTTGTTCCTTGCAAAACAAACACGGAGAACCTTGGACTGGTTTTTTTTTTGTTTTCTCTATAGCACTAGGCTTTGGCTTTGATTTTCTGCTTGGACTTTGTGTAGGCCGTTGGCTCAAGCTCAAGCTCAAGCTCAAGCTCGAGCTTGCACTGGCCGACGAGCTGTGTGGTTTTACTGGAGTTTTTTTGTTCATTTTTGTTCATTTTTTTACTGATTTTAATTTGATGCATATATTCCCTCTGTTGCCTTGAGATTGTCGCGGCACAACAGCATGTGCGCACAAAATACCATCAAAATAACAGGAGACGATAATCTTTTCTGAATCCTAACCAACAACCTACAAAACATGAGGGAAAACAAAAGGGAGAACAAGTTGAAGGACAAGATGAGATGCGTTCAATTTGGAGGGGTGAGAGGGGTGTGTGTACAGGCTCTAACTAAACTAACCAGCTAGAGAAGGGGGGGGGCGTTCCCTTGCTCTCTTGTCCTGGGGGGAGGGGGAGGGGGTGCAAGTTACAGAGGATAACAAAGGTAACCATAACAAGGCCCAGGGAAGAAGTCACAAGCGGAGAAACAAAGAAAATCAAGAGAAACGGCAGGTCAGTAGCAGATGGGCATACGCCCCCTTCTCGTCTCGTTGTTAACTTGATACCAAGCTATAAGACTCCTACGAGCATGGCTGTTTTTTGTTCTCTCTGTCTATAGACTCTAGCACCTGCAGGTGTTACAACAACCCTGGCCTTGGCCTGCAACGCTTGAATAGCTATAAGTGAAATGGGGTTATTATAGTATGATATATTCTACAGCACGGTCTGCTTTGGCCTGGCACCAAAACGTGCATCAGCGTTGATTTATGGCAGGACGTTTAGAGAATCCCCTTATCCAATGAAGGCGTCGCAAGCAAGCAAAATCACACACATGAATTATAAGCGACTCAGAGAAACAAACACACTACAATACCAACATGCAGTCAGAATAAACAAGCCCAAGGCCTAAACAGCAAAAACAAAGGATTTAATGGTGGGCCAGACCCAAAATCCAAGGAAAAAAAAAGCCAACGATTCACAATCGGATTCCAACAGCGGGATGCCGGAGTCTTGTTTGTTTCCTCTACCATATACAAATATACATTTACGGATTTACCTTGGAGGGTGAGGGTTGCTTGCTAGCTTCTTGCCACCCCTCTTGTCCCCTTCTTCCTTCCTTTCCTCTTCCCCTTCTCCTTCTTCTCTTCCTCGCCCCCCACCCCTCCCCATACTCTCACTTGATACCTGATGACCATATCTATGACTGCACAGGCAGGGACGTAGTAGTTATACTAGCACGCATGATATCTACGGCATAGAAATTTACTTCCATGCAACACAGGCAAACACACCCACGTGAATATGCATATTCATACATGTACTGCAATACCTACATTACGTTGTCAATCCAACCCAATCCAGATCTGTTGAGTCCTGCTGTGGCTCATTTGTCCAGGAGCTGTTGCTTTGTTGTCTGACCTTCTGTTTGTCTCGCTTGCTATGTCGTTTTCCTGCGTTTTACCATTCACTGTCTATCTTTTCTTTTCGCTTGAATGCCCCCCTTCTCGCTCTCTCGCTCTCTCGCCCTCTCTCTCTCTCTCTCTCTCCATCTCTCGTTATCTTCCACTTCTTCTCGCGCCCTCGGCAAGTTTTATGTTTGTGCCCCTCCTACTAGCCTTGTTGCCAGCTATGACATATCCCAAATGGCTGGAACAACGCATAGCCTGGTGGCCTCCCCCCTTTCTAGTCTATCCCAGACCAGCACAGCTCAGGACACCAAAGTTCCAAGTTGTCAAGTCTATTTGTGTCCCAAGATCATCGGACGGGGAAAGCCTCTTGGGCTTTCCATCTCTACCGCACGGGACACCAATGAAAATGTCCGTGGTAGGCAGCACATATACTACCATGAAGCTTCCAAAACAGAAAATCAACAAGGATGTTGTTGTCCACAGGGTATCTTGTTCTTTCTCTTGTTCTTCTCCTTCCACATCAGTCAGTTAATTCCATTTCTTTGTTCCTCTTTTCATTTTGCCTCAAGCTGTCCGAAGGATTTAGGTCCTTCTCTTGCGCTTCAACAATGCAATTGTGAGAATTTAGTAAGGCCTGGGGGGCAGGACAAGGCAAAGCAAGGTAAGGTGGCGCTCAGTCTAGGCTCTAATGAAACACTAAACCCGCTCTGGGCCCCCCCCCCCAGAGTGTTTTGTTTCGACTATACATAGATGCATTCATTGCAAGGCATTAATGTACGCCAGCCCATGAGCGGGAAACCTAGGCTGAGCCCTTTTCAATGCGAGCGTTGCACTCAAACTTCAGGAGTCGCGAGGCCCCTAGAGCAAGCCTGCGTAGAATTTCCCTTTCCTTCCTGCTCCCAAGCTTTTGGAACCTAGAAGAGATAAGTTCATGGGCTCGGGTCAAGTACAAGGAGGACGAGGGGAAGGAAGAATACACATACACGTGGGTGAGGAAAGGTGCTAAAGAAAAAGACGTTCAGGGATACGCTAGGAGCTTTGTTCCTTCCAAAGAAGAGCGACCATTAGGGTCTACTGGATCATTAGGGTCTGAAATAACGCACTTTCCGGACTCCCTTCAACCGGCTTTTTTGTTCTCCACTTGCCGTAATTACTGGTTTTGAAAAAAAAAGAACTTCATCTGAAGTTCGTTTTTCTGTTGAAGGCAGTTGCTACATGTGGGCTGGGCTGACTATCCCTTTTATACTTTCTCTTTTTGGTATTTTGTTGATTGATTTTTTTTCCTCGCATCTTATCCCCCCTCCTATTTCCGTCAACTTTGCTCGTTTGCGCAATAATTCCGAGTTGAAGTTGTGTTTTTCTGTATATTTTCTTTTCGACTTGACCCTTCCTTTCTCCGCTCAAAGGCTTTGAAGCTGACGAAAGAGCGGAGTTTGGGGCTTGATTACTGCGTTGAATTGGGCGTTTACAAGATAGCAAAAAAAAAGGAAAGAACCAAAAATCCCTTGCACCGAGTCCGAACCTGCTGCATACAAACAATGTAATTGCCCAACAAAGTTGATGCAAATAGCAACTTGAGTATCTACTTTTTCTTGTAGTACCCCCTAGGGGCTTCGTTGCATCTGGGCTTTTTGTTTTCTTTCCTTTTTTTATACTAATAAGCTAGAAAGAAGAGTCTAGACTATACCTGCCAACAGAAAGCAAAAGAAGCTCAACGGCGTGTGTTGCACGACGTGTGGCTTTTTGTTGCGTTACGCCGGACTCGTTTGGCGTTTTTGAGCCGACGACAAACCCTCTCATGTCCTATTTGCTTTCGTTCTTCGCTTGCCATGCTATCTAAAGAGCAAGTAAAAAGATGCGTTAATAGTGATCAAAGGGAAACGAAAAATTAAACGGAGGAGGGCCAAACAGAGAAGAGACCAGTGGTAACCCCATGACCCCCATGCTCTTATTCCTGCCTGTCCTCTGCCTGCCCTCTTCCTCCACACTCCCCCCTCTCCCCCTACCTACGCATCTATCACTGGCTGCTTGACTATACTGCTACGTAGCTGCAGCTCGAAATCTCAGCTCATATGTTTTGAATAGTAGCTACCGAAGGGAAAGCGCAAGAGGCCAGAGATTATGGCGTCAAAGGGCAAATGTTTTGAGGTTCCCCTGCAGATGATTCGTCAGATCACAAGTTAGACAAGAAGGAGGAGGAGGGGTCATGGACGGGTGTAAGCGGAGAGCGAGTGGTAAATGGGAAGGCGGCTCGCCATGTTACGTACGCTAGTAAGTAAATACGTATGAACAAAGACTTGCAGGCTTTTGATTACTGGGACTGACACAAGAGAGACGCACCATTGCGATAAAAAACATCACATGTAAGTATGCATTATATTATATGCCTGTCTGCTCGTACATGGATTGGCGGACCGTGTCCACTTCTATGCGTTTGCCTACTTATCCCCGCTGCAGGCAAAAAGAAAGCAGAGGATCAGGTAACAAAATCCATGCCCTTCTCCATCTTCCCCCGTGCAGTCCGCATGTTACTAGGATATCAGTTCCTGGGTTAGGATAAGGAGCACACAAGACTGACTTCGCGCGCTAGGCGGCATGGTAAGTAGGGGGATATGGCAATAGAAGAGTGTTGGTTGACCGTCTTTGTCCGATTTTTCAGTGCGTGCGTGTCCCTGGCTTTCTATCTCTTGGTTTCTGTCGCTTTTCTGTTTGCTTTCCTCTTTGTCTGCCCCCTTACCCTATCTTGGAAGACTATGCAGACCCTCATTGGATAGAGTATAGTGGTAATACACGCAGTAAACAAAAAGACGTTGCTCTTGTTCTTTTTAGTTACACAGACCCAAAGTCAACCCTGAGCGAACAAGAGAAGGGAAGACAATAGATAAAAGAACAGGAGTGGTGTTTGTGCTTGTGTTTGTGCTCGTCATGCTTTTATTGTATGATATGCCCGTGTGTATCCTTCTGGCCTCATCTCTTGACGCAAATAGCCGCCACTAGAGCGCTGTTTGCTCACCGATGGAAAGAAATGAAAACGGCCTAAAGAGCAAAGAGCAGTAAAACAGTTATTGTCTATCTGCTAGGAATGAGGCAAGCAAGGAAGTGGGTACTCCACTCCATAAGAAAGCATGCTTTCCTTAAGATGGAACCATGCCGTGAGCCTGTGTCTAGGGTGTAAGTACAGACTTAAAGAAGCGGGCGCATAGACAACCTTCAAGCGTTACGTCGATGAGCTAGAGAGAACTAAGGTGGGGGCGGACTTTGGACCACAAGCCACTTATTCGCCTGGTTGCCTTTCCGGCCGGGGCGACAATGCTAGGAGACGAGGGAGAAAAACAACAGCTTGCGGATCAGATGGACAGGCTTGGAGTAAGCGTATATGCGATAATATCAACATGGTAGGGCGTATAGTGTAGAAGCTCAACGTACTAGGCCTTTTGGTATTGCAGCAAAAACGTGGGTATCCTCCTTTCCTCCTAGCTTGTCTCTTAGCTTTTCCTCTTCCCGCCTTAAAATGAATTTCTTTTTAGCTAGGCTTTTGCGTAGGCTTTGCCAAAGGGCCTTGTGGGCTGTAGTGTGGCGTTACCTCCGCAAATAGATTGAGCAAGCAAGAAACTTACGAGCCTATCGGCCTCGGGAAACAGAGGAAACAGATGCCAGGTGGTTGACAGCGGCAACGTGCTTGCGTTTGGAGTGCAAACACAAGGACACAAGGACACAAGGACATAAGGTCGCAAGTGCACCAAGACACAAGAACGCAAGACTACAAGACTCAAAGGATACAAGGATTCAAGGACACAAGACAGGATGGTACAGAGACCAAGCACAACACGGCCATGAGAAATGGCCATGGACACAGGCAGCGAGAGAGACTAGAACAAAAGAGATGTGGGTCATAGGACTACAGAGACCCGCATGCATTTGCACTCCACGGGCTGTAGTGCTACAGGCTTTTGCATTCACTGTATAACTCACACAAACTAGCCCGTCCACAAGTGCATCTTATATCTATGCATTCTGCACATACGCAATGTCTGCTGCCCAATCTAATACTTTAAAGTACTAAACCTGTATGCATGGTCCACTCATCACTCATTATCAACTCTGACCGGCTGCAGCTAGATGCCGCATCACCCTACAAAAGGGCCACTAACCAGCCAGCCAGAGCCAGATAGAGTGCTTTCCCCTCACACCCTACGCTCTATGCACCCTACACGCTGTACACCATACGCGCTGTCCTTTCGAAAGCCGGGTTTGCCATACGTAGCACGACTCGTGTGGTGTGTGCAACTAGCAACACGACAGACTAGGCCATTTGGCGGTGGGAAGTATGCTGTTAATTTTGAAAAGGACAAGTAACGGCGGCCTGGCGTTCCCTTGGTTGCCGTTTGCGCTGCCGCTGTTGGGCGCAATTTCGCTATGGACACGGACGCAACTGTCGTCATTGACAAGCTAGTCCGGCATATGAGGTCTTGATCATACGGCGTCTGCGATGGAGCTTGAGCCGTTTCTAGGCGAGGTTCTGCATTAAGACTCTATGCTTAGCCTGGTTTCCCTAATCTTCTTTTTCATTTTTTCCTTTAGCCATTCTCTAGCATGGCTAAATCCTATGCAGTAAACCGGCGGTCAGTTCATAGAGGCATGACCGACGGCCCATTCTTCCGTGGTGTCCACCCATAGTGTCTTCGTCGACCGTAATATCTCTCCCGATCCTTCTCCCCCCTTTAAGCCCCACGGCTAGTTACAGGAAGCCCAATGTTCCTAAATGAAATAATGAGGTGAGGGCCTGATGTCGTACAAGGCCGGAAATAAAAGCCCGAAGATACGACACGGCCACGGAATGAAAGAAAATGCTGGAACGAAAGAAGGGCAAAGAATCACGATTGAAAAGCGAAGAGGCAGGAGGAAACAAAGAACGGCCACACAAAGCCAGCACCTAGCAGTCAGCTACACAAATTTCCCGGCCGGCAACGGACGAATGACGAAGAAAAAGACCAAGGGAATGGAAGAAGGAGGAGACAAACAGAGAAGAGCAATTTATGTGATACAGAAAAGACAAAGCATACAAAAGGAGGGGTATTTCTAGAGTGGCCTCTTGGCAGAAAGACCCACGGAACAATACAGCCTTTGTCCTCTGGTGTGATCGACTAAACGGGTAGCTGCGGGGAGACGATGCTATATGCCGTGTTGTCTGTTTATGTCTGTGTGTACAAGTATGTCTGTACTGCGTGCTCCTCCTCTCTGTGTCTATTTGCACCTGTTATTGTGTGCGTTTAGGCATGAGAGACAAATAGTACAAGCACAACATGCCACAAGCCAAAGCCAAAGCCCCGACAAATAGACTTGTGTTAACCTAGCCTAGCCTCGTCACATGATGGCACCAGCTTGCTGCTATCAACACTAAGGGAAACAAATAAACAGTGACGTGAGGCTTCCTTTCGCCATTGCCATTGGGCTATACGGAGCGGTGGGCTGTAGTCAGATGCCGCAATAAGTTATCCGGGGCTTCGCCCTGCACTGCAGGAAACAGCCACTTGGGCTTTAGGTACTAGGCTTGCCTTCTTTTGCCTTTAAAGGGTTTCTCAGCTTGAGGCAAACATACAAGTGGCAGCGTTGAGGAATCTAGAGCTATAACCCCCCCTGGAGGAGGATAGACCTTAACAGGCAATGATGTTAGTATTATTGGGATTGGGTTTAGACGATACCCTGCTGGTGATGTGATACATGATACAAAGAGGGCGGCAGAGCAGCACCACTAAGAACTCTCTGTCTAGCAAAAGAACCTAAAAATAAAACAATAATTCATACAGCACTAGGGATTCCTACGTAGTCACCCAGCGTAGTACTGATCTAGCGCTTTGTCCCTTAACTGAGAGAGAGCGGACGCGATCCCGTGCCTTCTACAAGCTATGGCCGTATGCTGTCAGCGACGCGTTTGTTGGCATATTTATCATCTTCTCGGTCTGCCCAATATTGGGCTCATATCTTGTCCCTGCCTCTCCAGGCGGCTTCCTTGGAGGTCTGGGGCTTCTCCCCACTCTAGGGGCTCTAGAGGAGGACAATGCTTATGATGCTGACAAGTGCTCCCATTCCTTTCTCCTCTGATTTAGCTCTTGGGCCATTGGGCAAGCCTTGAGCCTGTGTATTCACGACTTTGAGAATAACTGAACCGGCAAATCACTCCCTCTTTGCGACATCTCCCCCACTTGCTAGCTCCGGAACTCTGCGATGGAATGCCAACTCAGGGACTCTAGATCCACACCACCCAAGATTATGTGGGGGTGTCTCCCGGTCTGGTAGTTGATGGTTCATTCTCTGAACCAGTGGGAGAAAGCTTGGAGCGGGTTCTCATGAAGTCAGCTGTTTGGATAGTAGGTGACAAGAAGTAATATAAGGCTACCCCCTCCGACAGAGAGGCTGCTTTCTCATTCTTCCTCACGTTCTAGTGACCTAGGGCTCTAATGCAGTAAACCCGGGGGCGCATGTAGAGTTTTCGGAGGCTTTGGGCTAAGATTGAGATCTAGTCAAACCCATGCTATGAAGTGCATTTTTCACTGGCTGCCAAGCCCATTATTGCACAACTGATTGTCCGAAAAGACCTAGATAGTGTTATTGTACTCAAAGAAACCTCAGCTTAGGCTTTGGAGACTAAGGTTGATAGCAAGAACTCCTGAATTTGAAGCCTCGGGCTATCTATTGCGTGGGGGGGCTTCCCTCCGTGAGTCTCTGGTTGTCCTGCTCTGTCGCCCAGCAAACTCTTGTTCATCTTGTACTAGCTGTGACCTATTGCAGACACTCTTCTAGCCCCCATGTTCCCTTGCTTTCTTTTCAAGTTCATCGTGAATTCTGGGTCTGTAGCTAGAAGGCCATCCTTGATTTGGCTAGACCTAGATGAAGACTTTGGTTGGAGCTTGAGGATTGTCTCTAGTCTGAGGAGTCCTCTTTTTGCATAGAAGATGACCCTTGTTTAGTATACCATCATCTTACAGTCTCCCTTTTAGCTACAGCCACAAGGGTGATGCCAATTGCCAAGTATTTCACTGTCATATGCAGTAAAGAGGTAGGCTGAGAGTATCACTAGTAAGGCATTCAGCAGATTCTCAAGCATCATTCTCTTTGCCTGATCCCTTGCCCCTGTAGGCCTAATTACACTGCTGGCTTATATCAAGCCTGCACAGAGCTGCTTGTCCTCACTAATCAGGCGAAAATCCTGGACAGTATTCTCCTAAGCTTAATCTATCGTTTTGCCTCTGCCACTAAAAAGTTGAGTTATTTGAGTTAAAGGATCTACACTTGAGATAGTGTTTTTGTGTAGGCATAATCTGACAGCTTTTCCTGCCGCTTGGTTTATAGCTGTTAGTAACCTAGGTCAGGATTACCAAGATATCTGACTCTGATCTAGCTCGGCTGAACATTAGGGCTAGCATCAGACATAAAAGACCTTCTTCCAAGGCCCATGTGTTTGGTCTAGACACGGTAGTGATGGATGTATAAATCGGTTGAGATCCGCTGTTCAAGCGAGAATTAGTTAGACATTCAACAATCAATCAATCTCTCATTTCTTTCTTCTCTTCACTCTAGGACATTCAGTACATCCTCCTAATATCTACTGTTAATAGCTACTACTATACTGTGTCCCAGCTTCTTGCTAAATCGGGATCACTTTAGTTTGCTCTAGATGTCCTTATAAAGCTCGGAGTCTCAAGTACCTTTTTAGAAACCTGAATTGGAAGATTTGGTTCAATGTTCAAAACTGCAATACAAAGAGTGATATGCTGGGTAGTGACATAAAATGATCTAGACATGCTATAATGCTAGCCAGGAAGTGCCGTACTTGAAGTTGGTTACCCGATATAAGGCAATGGCTTGCATTAGCCGGTCTACACTCCTTGCTCTTGGATTATGTCAGTTACTAGTGCCAACTAGTAGAAAAAAAGAACAAAAAGAATACATACAGCACTGGGGATTCCCACGTGGTCACCCACCGTAGTACTAGTCCAGCGCTTTGTAGGTTAACTAGGGGAGAGCGGACGGGATCCCGTGCTTTCTACAAGCTATGGCCGTATGTGGTATCAAAGTTGGGGTTGTCGGCATCTATAACAGAGGCATTGGCACGGGAAGACACCAAGATTCCCGTAGACGTTAAATATATTCAAGTTCAAGACACCAAAAAGAAGACATACAACGCAGGGAATTTCCACGTGCTCATCCACCATAATACACTCGTAGAGAGCGGAAGGATGCTGCCTTTTACAAGTCATAATCGCATGCTGTTGCTGTTTCTGTGGTTGTTGTATTTATTATTTTCCTAATCTATGTACGACCGGACTTTCGAGTCCGGTGTGCCCCCGCTCTGCCCTTGGGGACTCGCTTTGCCGGCCCCATTTTTATAGGGGTCGGGTGCTTTGTCCTCCGCCTGGGTCTGATCGCCGGCTGGAATCGTAGGGCTCTTCTGGTGGACTGCATCCGTCAGAAGACTAGCGAAACAGGAAAAAGAAGATAAGAAAGTAAAACATGGTGTGGGATAAAGAGTAGAACTAGGAGCTGGAGCCCTATCGTTGAAGAGGTGATGAGAGCTAGAATTCCAGCAAAGATTAGCCTATCAGGGACGTAGACGTGGACGAGGACACAAACATTGACTGTGAGATATCCATATCGAAGGATAGGCCTTTGCGGTGCTCAAATCTACTTACGACTCCTACTTCACCAATTGAGCTGGATCTGAGGGGTCTTTTACTTGCTTTATAGCTTCCCCAATATCTCTATGGATCATGGGTGACTTACTATTACCGACCGGCGTGATAACGCTGGCGAGGGCGACCACTAGCATTGACTGGACAACGATTTGACAGTTCCATAGCTATACCCGGAGGGTTTCTCTTTTGACTAGGGCCTGCATCGGGGGTTTTCTGCCCTAAGGCTGCGGGTGCCGCTTGCAGGTTCATTCGTGGACCTCATCCTTCTCCACCCCGCAAGATTCGCATGTGGATACTTGTCGTTAGATTGCTTGTATTAGTTGAACTTTCCTGCTTCTTCTCTCCCCTGAGGGCTTCGACTATGAGAGGTTTATACTTGAATTTATAGTCACATGTTCTTGTCTACAGATCGGCTTGGCTAGGAGGAAATAAATCATTGACATTGACATTGGAAAAGAACGGCCGATGGAACTACCTTAACTCAATACATCTTGAGAGTCAGATCGATGTGTGAGTCATTGTTCAAGTAGCTCTTGTGCCTGCAACCAATTGAGATTGCGAGTCAAGGAGGTTTTATTGAATTGAACAACATGCTGAAGCAGCTGAAAGAATCAACGGGCGAGAAATCAGAGTCCAAGTAAGGACTGGGGACGAGAATCTGCGGGAAGTTGATCTTGCCTTTCTGTTCTAAAGAGTACTTCTACAAGCTATTTAACTATGAGAGTGCATGTGTTTTCTGTACTAGATATATGATGTGACAATGGTCAAACAGGTAGATGATGATGAGGCAGAAGTCATCAGAAACATGTATCAAGGGAGAGTTGAGGCACTTGTGGTTTCTAGTTAGTGTTGTCCCTGTGGTCTAAGCACATGCAGAGAAACTTGGAGAAATACTTCCGACAGAAGCCGAGTTTTCACAGCAGCTTAATAGCAGCGTGAGGTTGGTCGTCAGCATGGTATGCTTGGGCAAGCGCATATTGAGATGCCAGGCGGTCAGGATGATCAACTGCCAAAGCTTCTCCTTCCACCTCTACTACATGCTCAAGTATTGAAACTGCATTCTCGATTTGACCATTAGCATTGTATGCTATTGCAAGCTCATGTTGAGATGCTAGACGGTTAGGATGATCAGCTTCTAGAGCTTCCCCTTCCATCTGGGCTATATGCTCAAGCATTGAAACTGCCTTCTCGATTTGACCATTAGCATTGTGTGCTCCTGCAAGCGCATGTTGAGATGCTAGACGGTCTGGATGATCAGCTTCTAGAGCTTCCCCTTCTATCTGGGCTATATGCTCAAGCATTGAAACTGCCTTCTTGATTTGACCATCAGCATTGTATGCTCCTGCAAGCTCATGTTGAGATGCTAGACGGTTAGGATGATCAGCTGCTAGAGCTTAATTTCTCACCTTCACTACATGCTCAAGTATTGAAACTGCCTTCTCGATCTGACCATTGGAATGGTATGCTCCTGCAAGCTCATGTTGAGATGCCAGGCGCTTAGGGTGACCAGCTGCTAGAGCTTGTTGGTGCACCTCTACTACATGCTCAAGCATGGAAACCGCCTTCTCGATTTGGCGATTGACATGGTATGCTCCTGCAAGCGCATGTTGAGATGCCATACGGTCAGGATGATCAGCTTCTAGAGCTTCCCCTTCTATCCGGGCTATATGCTCAAGCATTGAAACTGCCTTCTCGATTTGACCATTAGCATTGCGTGCTCCTGCAAGCGCATGTTGAGATGCCATACGGTCAGGATGATCAGCTTCTAGAGCTTCCCTTTCTATCTGGGCTATATGCTCAAGCATTGAAACTGCCTTCTTGATTTGACCATCAGCATTGTATGCTATTGCAAGCTCATGTTGAGATGCTAGACGGTCTGGATGATCAGCTTCTAGAGCTTCCCCTTCTATCCGGGCTATATGCTCAAGCATTGAAACTGCCTTCTTGATTTGACCATCAGCATTGTATGCTATTGCAAGCTCATGTTGAGATGCTAGACGGTCTGGATGATCAGCTTCTAGAGCTTCCTCTCTGGTCTTCACCACATGCTCAAGCAGTTTAACGGCATTTCGATTATTGCCATCGCTCTTTAAGCATTGGCCAACTCTGAATTTTAGCTGACCCATGCTTTCACCACTGGCCTTTTTATTCCTAACAACACGCAATGCATGAGACAGGTATTGGCGCCAAAGGAACTGATTTTCCCACTCGTCGGTCGGAAATATTGAAGTCATGTGATCGGCAACAGTTAGTATGTATTTCCCTTCATCCTCTAGACCTTTGCACCAAAGCTGTGTTGTCAAATGCACAAGGTTGTGCATATCAAAGATCTTAGGAGTATTTTGTTCACGAAGGAAACCGTATGGTAGTAGCACTCCAATAGCCTCTACCATTGACTTCTTCTGTCCATAGTCCGGCAACATGGTTTGGGACAGGGCTTTTGGCTCTACTTTCGCAATAAACCGTAGTAGATTCACCACATTTGGTAAAGTCTTTTGGATTTGCTGAAAGGTAATAAACCGGGTGGTAGCCACAGCGTCTTGGAGATTATCGAAGTGTGCATTGTCCAGATGATTATGTTTTAGGAGTTCAATTTTGTCTTCGTTTGACTCCCTCAAGAGCTCGAGATACTCAGCAATGAATATCTGGTTGACAGCCACATAATATGCAGCTTGTGCAACTGCTAAAGGGAGGTGGCATAGTTCATTAAGGAGATTCTTGATCGAAGGCTCATCCCGTAGGTGCGACTCATCATTGAGGCCTTCCACACTGCGCATCAGGATGGTTGTCAGTTCCTGTGGAGACAGTTCTTCCAGCTCGAGGCTATCGCGTTCAACAGCTAGCCACGAGACCTTTTTAGGCCTTGTTGTAGAAATAATTCGCCCCTCCTTACTCTGTGGCAGGAAAGTGCTGATTCTACTCTCTTTGCCAACAGCATCAAAGAGACCGGTATCGTCAACGTTGTCGAGAATAAGAAGCCATATTCCACACATATTGGCATCTAAGTAGTTCTCCACAAGCATTCGTGGGTCACCACTATCAGACGTTTCGATTCCTAGTGCCAAAGTAAGCTCCTTGCAGGAGTTGCGAAATTCATCTATACTTGCAGCAGTAAGCCAAAAGACAGAGTACTTGGCGTGTTTTGCCTTCACTGTATATGCAAGCTTCAAGGCTATCTGGGTTTTGCCTATACCACCCAAGCCTACCAGCGCAACTTGCTGAAAGCCAGCCTGGGTGAAGAGCCGGTTGTCTAATTGGGAGAGGATGCTCTGACGGCCGACAAATCTCAGGTTTTCGTGAAACGGGATATGATAGACTGATACGGGGCCTGGGAATATTGTTAGCATGGTTCTGGTAATCCCTGTAAAGCTCCCATTGTGTTGTACTGACCATCTGGCTTCTTCAGCTGCCCTGAAAGAAGCGGAAAGCTATTTATCAGGACCTTGGTGAAGCTCTTGATATCATGTCGTTTATCGTTTATATAATTTTGTGCATGTGCTGCTACCTCGGACGGTTCGGCCCAATTTGAAGCGGCGATTGCCCCTTGGCCATTGACAACACCACCAGGTCTTGTGCTAATGCTCAATGAATTGCTATGTTTGAGGCTGCTATTCATGAACTCTTCATTCTCCCGGGCTAGCTTGATAGGCTTGAGAAGGCTGGCCATTGCAGATGTAGCTTTGCCCACCTGCCATGTTTTGCATTCGGACAGGCTAGCAGTAGCGTGGTGCGTTCTGAACAGTATTGGGTGTGCATCGATATTGACCTTTGTCGTGGCTAGAACGACCCTGTATGAGGATAGTGATATGTTAGATTTATGCTCCGGCGAGTGAGTAGAGAGCTAGAACTTGCGTTTTGACACATTTTTGATCCAACAACCTTTCGTGTTCATGTTGGCATGTATTCGCCGTAGACTTGCCCCCTTCCCGGTCTTGGATACATTTTTCGAGAGGAAAACTCTCTCGGATAGACTTTCTCAAGGTATTTTCCAGGTTCGTAGTTAATAGACTTGATGTTGATTTCGCCGTGAGTCTCGCCAGAAATTTTTTCTCTCTTGTAGTGAATGCCGCACTACATATTTCCTTGTATGCCTTAACGCAATCGCCAACTGACATGCCCAGCCGGCCAAGCATGATTGCAATGATGCTGCAGGAATGCTGTTAATAAGATAGCAGATATGCACACAAACGGCAAAGGCCTTACCCTCCTGTCCCTGCACCGCCAATGAGGTCGAATCTCTCGCAGGGCCTTGGTATATCGGGAAGGTCTTCGGCATCCTGGATATTCTCCATGATATTCTCAAGGATTAAAAGGCTGGATAGTCCACCAACGCCCCCATCATCTGCGATTGTTAGTGGTACTATAGCAGACAGGAGTAGGAATAACGTACCCAAAGAGAGGATCTTGAATGGTTGGATATTTTTACTTGGCTGCGTAGCTGAGCTCATATTCCTTTGGGACCTAGTAATGGGGAACAAAAGCCAAGGTTATACGAGGTGGGTAAAGAAGACAAATATGCGATGAACCACGCAAATAAACGGGAAACTAGATGGCTATAAAAGCATCTTCATAGCGAAAGCTATATGTTCATACTCCAGTGGGAAATCGGGATCAGAAAGAAATAGTTAGAATATGACCATGTCATGCGAACACTGAAAAGCACAAGTACATCTCACATGTGCTGTTCACTGTCTAATGTCGGAACATGACTAAGCCGACATGCCACGTGACTGTAAATTTCAGTACAATGTGTTGAACTTTTGCCCTTGAATCTTGAATATATCATATATATTATGTTACGTTAATGAAAAGTTGGTTTACCCCTCTTTCCATTCATACTCCCATTTCTCAGATAAGAACCTCGCCTTATCTATTTACCCGAGCCTTCTCCGGAACACTCGCGGAAGTTCTCCCAACAAAATCTCTCATGGTTGGAGTCCTTGGAAGAGAGAAGTAGGAAAGTAATCAATAAAAGCAATTTCACGACACCTAACTTATCTTAGGCCTTGCCCTTCGCCTGACAAATGACGAGCATGGTAATAGTACAATTAGTAGGATGTACTGGATGTACTTAGAATGAGGGGATGAAGGGATCTGTGATTTGTAGTTATTGCTTGTCTAATTCTTGATTGAAGAGTGGATCTCAAACGACTTGCATATTTCTCACTATAGCGTCTAGACTAAATAAACGGCCTTGGAAAAGGCCCTTCATGTCTGATGCTAGCCCTAACGTTTGGCCAAACTTAGTCAGGGGCAACGATTCTAGTAGCTCCTACTCATATTACCGACACATGAGCATAATTGGCTACGCAACAAGTCAAAATCACAGATCTCAATAGAATCGAATTCCTTCTTCACACCATATGTATTCTCGCCAGAATGTGACTAGGCCTACGGTAGAGGAGATAGCATGAGTATAAGCAGAAGTATGAAGCTCCCGAAGTTGAAGTCCTCGGGGAGAAAGAGGGGAAAGGGAACAATGAAGTAATATCAATGTGGGGGCACTCCGTAATCAATGCGGGGGCACTCCTTTGGATTGTGGGAATCTGCCTCTAGTCGGAATAACACCGGGTAAACCCTCCAACCTTCAAAATTGTTGGTATCTGAGCAGCGCTTACCAGATTGCTGCCCCTGACGACTCTAGCTGAATATCGTGACGCAAAATGATTCAGATAGCCGCTCGTAGCAAATGTAAAAGGAAGGGCCATTTTCATGACCTTTGTTTGGTCCGGGCGCTTAGGTGAGAATCAAATCGGTCGAGATCCGCACTTCAATCAATAGATAGACAAGACAACCAAGAAATCACAAATCACTCTTCCTCTCTTCTTCTCTTCTTCTCTTCTTCTCTTCTTCTACTGCAAGGACATTCAACGTCCTCACAATTTGTACTATGGAAAATCGCGACCATCTTCCTTACCTTTTTATCCCACATCCAATGCCTTGTTTTCTTTACGAACTAACCCTTTTGTAGACCCTCAGCCACAGGGAGTGTTAGTGCTAGTTTTGAAGCCTCATTGCAAGCCGAATAGTTGTTACAGGCGCATAAAGGCGTAGAAATCTGAAGTTACTCTACCCTAGAAGCCGGAAATTGGTTATATTCATTGAGGTCATCAATGCGGAAGGCTGGGTGATCTAGCCGTTCATCGTGGTTGTGGGCCAATATCACCTCGCTAATTGGTACCAAGAAAGCAACCTCCCAGACAGCTGGGATATTGTCACAACTCAAAATGGCTGGACCAATAATGATACAGGCCTTGAGTGGCTAGAGCACTTTGATCGGCTTACAAAGATTCGGAAACGTGGCGGTTATCGTCCGTCTTCTAATTCTCGAGGGACATCAAAACCACTACTCGGCTGATTTCGATACCTATTGTAAGGAAAATGATATCATCGCGCTTCGTATGCTGGGTCATTCGTCCTATCTGCTCTAGCCTCTTGATGGTGTGTGTTACCGGCCGCTTGATGAGGTGTAAGGCTGGGAGATAGGGCACCCGGCTAGGTGCTCTATAGCGCATATTTCGAAGGTCGACTTCTTTCCGGCTTTTCATCCTGCCCATCAAGTAGCTTTAACAAAAAGAGGTATCAAGGGGGTTTTTAGAGGAAGTGGGTTTGTTCCTCTGAACGTGGAAACTGATATCTAAGCTTAATGTACAACATCCATTAGGGATGAGACTAACCTCCCTAGCGCTTAGATCTCAAAGACACTAAATACGTCCTTGAAGCTCTTAGTCTGAATACCTAGAGACGAATCTGAAGACACTAAAGGTTCATAGCCTCAACAAATATATGAATCCCTTGTAAAAGTGATAGGTGGCACACAACTAGGGCTTTAGTAGTGATACCGTTGCAGAGTTGTTCATCTTCTATCTCGGAGCTCTCTTTTATCATTCCTCCAGATAGAAGATTAAGCCTGTGGATATGACCTCAACTTAGCTAGGTTGTACATATTCGTACCATTACATTGGAAAGCTCTTGACAAATCAGGCATACCCTAAGGAAAGTATCGCTGGTGCTAGACTGTGAATGCTTCAACACAATGCTCTCCCTGTTCTCATCGTATTTTCTTTTCTATGCAAGCTGGTCCACCTCGGGCTTTATGTAAGAGCCCACTGGTGCAGAGACTGGATCTTGGTTTATTTCAAGGTGTACCTTGGCTTTTTGATCTGTATTGTTTAGGATTTCGTTGATATTTAGCCGTTGCGGCTGGGTATAACCTATTTAGATGAAGGCTGCGTAATGAGCTTAAGCAGTTGTTGCCGGTCGGGGGTGCACTCATTCAAGGCGTCGACGATTAAGACGGCATTTGTCAGGCCCTTGCCATTGAGAGTGTTAGTCAATCTCTCGCAGTGGTCATGCTAAATATTGTTACTGCTGAGGAGCCTTTTGTCAGCACAATCGTACTTTCTTCGCATATGCTTGATGAGCTCTAGGTTTTAGTACACAAGATCATAGATTAATGCTTGTAGCACAGAGTTGGCTGTATTCAGTCGATTACCTGAAGCCTAGCAAAAGAAATAGGACACAGAAGGTAGCTTGTCCTATTCTAGCTTATTAGTGATACTACAGATAACCAGTCTTGCACTTCCTAGGGTTGCCTGTCACCTGGCGGACTTGAGATTTCTCCTACTAGGGGAACCGCTGGAAGTGTCTATGTTCAACAATCTACCAGTAACAGCTTTGAAGCAACACACCTGTTTTGCTTTCGATATTCTTCTTGTCTGTTTGGGGATTGGCTACATAAAGGTCTGAAAGGCATTGATTATCTTTTCCATTGTGGTACTGATGAAAGTCCCGAGATAATATTATATCAATAACACAAGTATAATAGATAAAACAAACTTCTCTTTGTTCATAGACCAATGCTAGTCTACCATCCGTCAAGATGACTAGATGACTAATGGCTATTAAGACTTAAGTAACCTGTCTCCGAAATTTAGAGTCATCCAAGCCTATCTGCCTCTTCCAAAAGATACCTCAATCATACCAACATATCCCCCCTCCTCGCTATTGCTAGCTTCAGTAGCATTTCTCTTGCTGAGTGACCTCTTGACAGCTATTATCAACGCAAGGAACATCGCAAGAAACGCCCGGTGGGACGAAAACTCTGCCTTCCTGTCCTACCCAGGGAAGGCGGTAGGCGTTTTCGGGAGAGATATCTTTGGGTTTATAGCCATGTCTGCAGCCGCAGTAAAAATTAGCCTTTCCACCAACAATAGGGGTGCAAGAGGTTGTCATGTCGCAAAGGTTCAAGCCAGGGTTCGGACTGCACTCCTTGAAGCACTTGACCTCCTTCTTCTCCAGCATCATATTAGTTGTCTCGGTGATGCCAGAAGAAGCCATAGGGCTGCCAGTAGCCTTGGAAACGGCAACAAGAGCGACAATAGCATGAATAAGCTGCATTTTGATAGATGTCTCAGGGAAAGGAAGTCTTGAAATATCGGTTGTCCGAGTTTGCTTAGGTGTGGCTATATGAATCGACACTGATAGACTCTGTCAAGATAAAACGACTGTAATAAGTGAAAGAATGGAGATGCGGATGAAAAAGAGTAGAGGAAGGATAGAGAAGTAAGTGATGATGAGTGAGCGAGAAGAGTTATTGCCGCAATAGAGACGAAAGGTGTAGCCATTATATAGATGAACAACAACGCTTGTATAGAGAATCCCAGCCCATTATCAAGTCAAGCGGCCGGCAGCCGGCGGCCGGACAGAAGCAGCGAGCTTTTTTGCAAAGCATAGTACAGCAGCTTCTTCATCACTAAGAGTGACGATGCGCAGAGGCCTTCCTTCACAGGCAATGTGCGATACACATGTGCCACCTCGGGCTACAGATTGTCATCGCTTCCCCTGCATGTTGTCTCTCCACTTGCAGTGTGGTTTACTATTTCGATCTATTACCATATCAGCACCCATGCTCTTAATTCCTAACTGTAGTCC
Source organism: Ceratocystis huliohia (assembly GCA_038382965.1). NCBI lineage: Eukaryota > Fungi > Ascomycota > Sordariomycetes > Microascales > Ceratocystidaceae > Ceratocystis > Ceratocystis huliohia. The sequence continues at coordinate 41,051 of JAXCEX010000147.1, read as the reverse complement.
ATGAAGAGAGGAGTTTACCTCTTCAGACTGCCGGCAGCAAGTGAAGGGCTGCTACAGCAGAGTTTGCACTGCCAAAAATAGGACTAGGTAACGAAGGTTCTACATATTGGGACGGAGAGCTCAAACATGCATGGTAAACTCCAAAATAAGTCATGCTAGCAAGGGTTGCAAAGACGATGGGATAAAAAACACAGTTTGTAGAAGCATTCGACCGAACAGTGCACTGTTTCAATACTTCTAGAAGACGACTAGAGTAACCCCCAGCCATTCTAGCTCTCATCCAGACCTAGGACATTCCCTATTTGGTCGGAACTGCTATTAGTTTAGAGCTGATTACACGCAGTATCTTGGATGCCATCCCACGATCTCGTAGTCGTCGTATTAGCATCGGGGCCTAGTAGTCCTGGGGTGGAACTAGTTCTAAAACTGGCTTCTACGGCCCAAATGTGATCTAAGGTTGGCACATGGATTACCAGACGAATAATATGTTGCAGTTATCGGGTAATATAGACTTCTGTGATCTGTGGCACTCTATTCCAATGAGCTATTATCTACATCTCGAGTGATGGTTGAAGATCTACATAAGGGGTATCGCACAATTACAAAACCCTAAAAGTAGCGGTAAGAGACGACATGGCATGTCCGACAAGCAACAATTATTCAATTACACCGAGATATATTGCATATCTCAGATCAAGTTTCGCCGTCTGATTTCTAGTATTAAAGTCTAACTGTGGCTTTAGAATATTCAACTGAAGTTTTGAGGTCTTTTTTTCCCTCAAACTCAAGATCGTACTTGTTTTCCTGGTTGTGACGTATCTTGTCTTTATTGCAGCTACATGTCTAGAACTAAACAGGATAGTGTGAGCTATGCACCAAGTTAAGTTAGTCAATACTGCTGATTCCATTTATTACTGCCGCTCTATCGAGGCTTTGTCTGTCTTGCCGTTTCTGTGCCTGCCCAGCTTGGCATTTCCTACATCCTCTGTGCCCATTGCATTCGTCCGTACTTCGTCCGCGACTTGTTCTAGTATTAGCTTAGATTCATGCGTCAGCAACTTATTTACTATGGTATCTAACATGTGGTAACGACCCACATAGGCATCCCCGACTACGATGAACCAGGATTAACTTGAGAGAGCATCCAGCTGTGTAAGTGTAGCGTATCATTTGAGTCGAGCTTTATTGACTTTGATATCCTGATGCTGTTACTTGTGGCAAGGAAGAAAATATCTTTATGCGTAAATTCCGTATCTCATCTGGTTCTAAGCTTGGACATTTCGATGTTCCCCATAGTAAGACCGAGACCAGACCACAGCTTCTGGGGAATGGGGAGGTTAGACTAGGCAGCTCATTACATCCTTGTTTAATTAAAATAGTGAATCGAGTAGGTATGAAGAGTGAGAACCGTGTTTCTAGAACCGAAATATAAGAGATAGTTATGCAGTCAGGTATACAAGGATCCAACTCATTTTGCCCTGGCAGAGCACAGCTGAAGGCAAGATGCTTGAAGTTCTAGGTAAAGGATCTCATGATTTCAAAACTTTACTGCTGCTTTTTCAATTTCTTTTCTAGATGAGACATGTGAGTGTGATTCGCAGTTCGTAGTGACAGCTGTAAAATCATTGGAAATAATAGTACATACTCTGAGGACGTACTGAAAGCCATAGAATGATAAGAAGAGAGATCTGTGATTTCTTAGTGCCAACTTGTCTATCTAGTTCTTCGTTGAAGTGCGGAACTTAACCGACTTGTATATTACTCACTCCAGTTCCTAGACCGAGCAGATAGCCTTGAAAGAGGTCCCTTATATCCGAGACTAGCTCTAACGTTTGGTCAAACTTGGTCAGGGGCAACAATCTGGTAGCCTCAACTCAGATTACCGACAGACCATGGCTTTAATTTCCTACTAGAGAAAAAAAGTTTGAAAGAGTCTTTATTTGACTGATACTGCGCTGGTCTAATACTATTCCTAGAACTCACGCATTGCCCCAAGATTCATGGCTACTACTAGCCATCTATCCTGTACCAGCTTTAGCCATTGATATCAGAGGCTGGTATAACTAAGACATGTTTAAGGCATTGTAAAGTAGTACTCCTGAACTGCATGATTAGAATAATAATACGCTGAGGATTAGATAAATTTAATAGTGACATTGCTGGGCCAGCTGATGGTAACCATTGCACTCTGACTATTCTTATATTTTCATTATTTCTGAAGTGCAAGGTTAACTCTGACGACATGACCCAGGAGGCGAAAACAACTTGAAGGTGAAGACTGTGGATTCAGTCAGATGTAATGATGCAAATTAACCCATAGAGAATGAGCAGGCTAAAGCCAGGCATGTTAGTCCTAATTAATAAAAAAAGCTTCATGTGTGACACTACTTTCTATCCTAAAGTATTGTATATAATTAGTCCTTTTATACTAGTGACTTGACAGCCCTAATAATACCCACATCCAACTTGGCTATTCGTAAATAGATAACTCAGTATTTCGAATACCGCTTCCAGCTCAATATCAGCTACTAAATCTGTATAGTGGGCAAGAAGAAAAGTAACAAGCATAGTAGAGTAAAAGAAACTCGGACGTAGATGTGAGATTAAAGGTGAAGTACCAAGATATCAGCATATCACCTTGTCGTAAGGAATACCTGCATCAGCCATGTATGGAGTCGGTTTGTGATTTCCCCACATCTTCCGTTTCTCCCGCATTCTTCACTCTCGGTCGACTGCGTTGCAGGTTGATTGGGGACGTATCAATATCAGGTATTTGAGTTGGATATGGTTGGCCCATGAGTGCGTTATGTGTGGTGAATAGGCCCTCTGATGATAATAAGGTCATATTTCAGGTAAGTTCATACCAAGAGGGACAGAACCTAGCCAGCCGCTTGGAAGTTACACACCAACATGTATGAAGTCAACTTGACTCCATGTTTGTCCACTGCTAATAGAATACTTGTATCGAGACTCACATCCTTGATATTTGGGCGGTTACAGGCGCTTGTCAGATAAGATCTTCTTGTCTTGACAGGGACCGTGCACGTCTTCCTACATGGAAATTAAAGTAAAGGCCAAGATAGGAACAGTGTTCTATGCGTGAATCAACAGCTCTCGGTCTGGAATTTACGTGCTTAAAAGCTATCCGTAAAACTAGGCTTTCAATTTGACTTCTCAAGCTTCCTATGAAACAAAGCTTAGGGACTCTTAATTCACCCACTCGTTACACTAAAATAATGCTTCATAATTGTCCGTCAACTCAGGAGCTTGGATCAAAACAAGTATGGCTTTCAATTCATCAATTATAGCAGCTGCTATCTTCTGTGGATGCTGCAACAACAACCCGACAAGCTCTTGAGTTATGGCCTGTCCTACATCATATTCTACAGCGCTTTTCTTTGCCCAGCGCTGATCTTCCCCAACTGCCCCTCGATGATTCAGTCATAGCCTGTGAATTAATGTCTCTCTAGTCAAACTCAGTTTCTCCTTCGTCTACAGTAGTATTTCCTCCTTTCTCTGGCTCAGTCTCCCTCTTTTTTTGTTTTGTTTTTTTGCTCTACGCATTTTGCTTAGAATCTCATTTGTGTATTGAGAAATCTGAATCTGGACCCCGGCCTTTTAATAGGAAGTTCTGATGCCTTATTGTGCTCATTTTGATTGAATGTGATGTGGAAACCTTCATGACAGATGGCGGAAAGTTGATGATGCTTTTTGACTATTGTTTCGAGGTGTCTAGAATGTGAGAGCCTCAAGAACCGTCTTTGGGGTCTTCGAGACCCAAGGGTCGGGTCAGCCACTTCATTAACCAGTGTTGGAGTCCGTAGTTACGCATCAAGCTTCGATATGATACCTTCTGGATTTAAGGAGCGGTCCCGATCCCTCAATTTTACCCCTTGTCATGGCGGCTTTCAAGGCCACATAAAAAGCTGGGAAGAACTTGTCTTAGAACAGTGTCACAAGTTGAGTGGTAATAGTAGGCGACTTTTGGGAGCTGAGCTTGTGATGGTGATTTTTTAAAGGAGGTTCTAACTTGAGGTAGACGACAAACTAGTGAGAAACCCTGGGGATGCTCTGTTGCTTGTGAGTAGATGTGCCTCACAGATTCTCCGGCTTTTTAAACAGATAACTAGGCAATAGTAGCAGCCTCGGCAACCTTTTCATTAGCATAGATAGTTGTGCGAGTAGAATTGCTGGCATGAGCCAAACGTTGTGGTCCATGTATTTGCCCTTGTAGAGTGCTGGATTGAGCTAGAGGCTGTACTGGCATTAGCTGGAGCTGCTTGAGTTGCCCCAAGGGCGGCCGAGATAGAACTTCTCAGTCAACTAACTCTAGTAGTCTTGACTCGTGAAGTGCACACACTGAGATCCTAGCAGTACATTGGAGAATGCTTGGCAGGTAAGACTATTTGCGAGATGCGTTATTGTCACTGCTTAGCTGTAGACAGACTGTGTGTGTAGGTTTAGAGATACTTAAAGGATTCATATCAAAGAGGAAAAGAAGGGGACGATCTATTCAATGAGGAGCTGGGGCCAAGAGTATTTACATTCCCTGAAGGGAGTTTTGTAAGGATGTCCCGACTCTATAATGTTCGACCTTCTTGACACATTACAGCCCTAACAGTCGCTTGTGGTTCATGGGCCATGTCAATATCATCCAAAGTTGGGGCAGTGCCATCGAGAGGAGGTCCATAATCTCCAGAAGCTTGTGCAGGATATGTAGATAGTGGAACATCAGAAGGGTTGGGTGAGTTTCGTAGCGGCCTATTTAGCCTAGATGGCGGTCTAGAGAGAGTGTGAGATTTCTGCCCTCTTGATCTGATTGAGAGACAAAGTTTTTAGATAGAGCGGCAGAAGAGAAAGGTTGGATGTTCTTGTCTAAACAAACTGATCTTGAAGAAGCGATATTGTTTTCATCTAGTCGACACATTCAGCATATTAATTTACCCTAATCGTCGTAAAACGACGCTATTGTTAGTTCTTAATTTAGACTACAAAGTCCAGCAGTTATACGTGCTACTCTTCTAAAATGTGCATAAGCTGTAGAAGCGAAAGCCACTAGATGCGCTACTCAAGGATAGGCTTCATAAGCGACTCCATATGAGTTATTACCACCATGGCTCACCACCCTCCATGACAATTGATTCGGAAATTAGCATGCCACTCTACGGGAAAGGCTATAACGGGTGTGGCTAGTTCATATCATTCATCAAATCCCAAGTTCATTACATGATGATGCTGTCGTATCTCAATGAGTCCTTTAGAAATAGAAGAATATGGGGTGTAACCTGTACCTGAGTTTCTTTTCGCTTGGGATATTTACCAGGGAGTCAAATTCAGTCTTTTCATGAACATAAAATGTTTGAATTTCAACATCGAATCGTGGTTGAATAAGACTGATCAGGTGCTCCGTGATTGTGCCGTATTGTTCGGTAGTCAAGAAAGAGATCCATCCAAAAATGGCCTCTCTTATGCTCTACATTACAAGAAGCTCCACCTCTCGGAATAGATTAGGATAGCTTTTTTTCCGTCTTTTCTTCTCAAAGCTTGATATTTGCGCAAATTGATATTTTATTGAATTTCACCCATCTCTTGTGCCAAGTTTTTCCTCTCTTGCACTCCCTCCCTACCTTGTTCTCTTCATGTGCCAGCCCTGAGATTTTATGGTAGGGTGTCAACTCTTTTACGAGTCTTCAGCCACAGGAAGTGTGAATACTGGTTTTCCTGTGTATGGGACGCCACTCAACATGCATGGAGCGCTACAACATCAAGAAACGGTGTAGAGATTTGGCCACTAAGCTGGATGAAAGCAGGCTTCCGGGAGAACTCCGGCTGAAGCCCGGATAAGCTGATAGAACATCGTTCTTATCAGGAAGGCCACAACATAAGTAAAGGGGTACCGAAACTTGGGAGCGGGGGAAAAGATAGAAGGTCAAGGAAAACTTAATAGAAACACTAGACCTAGAATCTCACAAACAGATTGTTAGAGCTGAGGCTAATGATGTAGTTACACAAAGAGGGGAAAGGACCCATACCCGCCCTTGCACACTTGAGATTCTTTCTAGCCTTTCATGCCGTCTACCAGGCCATTATGACAGAAAGAAGAAGCAGGGGGAGGGGTGTGGGGTGCTTAGAGGAGCTGGGGCTATTCTCTTGGATCTAAAAAGTGTCATATCGAAGCTTGATGTGTGGCTACGAACCCTAAAGTCTGGGAATACAGAGGCTAGCCTACCTTAACTTCAGGTCTCAACGACGCTAAGGACAGTCCTTGAGGTGAGCTCGTAGTCCGAATACCTCTAAAGACAAATTAGAAGACATTGAAGCAGCTCCCCATCCCCAGCATCTATTCTTGAGGCTCTTAGGTTATTGACAAAGGGAGCAAAAACAATAATGCATGAGGTGGCTTTGCTGACGACCTTCGACAGATAGATAATGCCCCTAGTAAGCAGCGCATAGCAAAAACAACACGGCTATGAGATATAAGAAAGATGACTGTATATGAGACAAGAGAATCGATTGGCTAAATAGATGTCAATGGATGGATTCTCAAGAAATGATGGTTGAGGTAGGTTAGTGCGACTGAAGGAAAGCCGTTGTGGAAGATGCGATAAGTCCAGTCATAAGGAAAGAACACATTAAACCGTTGTTGAGGTATGTGGAAGTTGAATTCAATTGCTCAGATGCTTTTGTTGTGTTTTTATTTTGATTCCTACCTCAAAGGTTGAGAAAAGTCTTGTACTCGCTAGGGGAGTACATGATGTATTTTAAGTAGTGACCATGAGGCTTAGTAGGAGGACGTACTGAATGTCCTTGAATAGAAAGAAGAAAGAATAAGTGGTTATTGATGATGTTCTGTGTCTGTCTAATTCTTGCTTGAAGATCGGATCTTAACCGATTTATACATTCATCACTACCGCATCCAGGCCCTTTATGTCTGATTCTAACTCTAGCGTTTAGCTGAACTAGATCAGACTTAAGCTACTGACACTTAGTCTGTTCTTTATTCGCTATACCTAGGATAAAAGCAGGTTATCAAATAACGGATGCAGGATGTTTGTTATGACATTGCTTGCATTTATTGAATTTTTCTCCTTTTCTCGCCGGAGGGCTTCGACTATGAGAGGTCTATACTTCATTTTTCATTCACAATCACGTGTTCCTACTGCCCGCACATCGGCCTAGTCATATTCTGACAGTATTCTAGTCCCAGTCTGTTGCTGTACCATCTATCCATGAAACAGACAATGTTAATATTCCTCTTGTCTATCAAAGGCCAGTGATTTTACATCTAGCCTGCAAAATCAACATTAGTTCCGATAGAAACACTAAATTGTGGCCTATAACCTTTAGAGTTGCTCACGCCGACACTGAAGGAAGAGCCCGATATATAGCGCCAAGTCTGAGTGCATTTCAACTGGCACTGACACAGCGAGCGCTTACGACCCCTCTTCCTACGTAAACCTGAATAGCGTCACTACTGTATGCAAACGGAAAGGGCATGGATTGCTGCCGTGAAAAGGGAATTGCGAAGCCAACATAGACGGAAGCTGGATTTGTGTGTGTTTCAGAGCGGCTTCTATTGAAAATCTCACCTTCGGCTTAGGTGAACGTACATCCTTTGATTGTTGTTTCTTGTGCTACCTGATGGGCACAAGATGCACTGTTCTTTATAACATAACATGCCCTCCATGCGTCCCACCTAAAACAGAATGTCACCTTGAGGAATTATTTATCACAGTTTCTTTTTCCTTTTCTTGGCCATTACACAGCGATGGCCTACCCTCATCGGTGAAACCTAGAGCCGGTCTTCTAAAATAACCCTCTTTCATGTGGTGTGTGTCGAGGTCTATGTGCCGCAGATATGTTAGCCGAAGTAGTCTTGTTAGATCACTTATAGATAATATTCGTGGTATTTCTCATCTTCTCGTTGTGAAAATACTTAAATGACTAGTCAGGAACGAATAATATAGCATTCGAGTCATTAATTCTAATTTATGAAAAAGTTGAAGCTGGCTACCCAAGGTCCTAGTCACTGCAAAAGAAAAGCATCCCATCCTTGATACCTTGATTGCTAGACTTGATCACTGATAAAAACGGCCGATCCCATGGTCGTAATATTCATCTTACTATCATACCAATAAAAGTCTAGAGCGAGCGATACCATGTCACCTGGTTTCAACCCAATACGACCCTACCTACTAGTTGGGCATCAAGACTGTACGCTCGGCTAAGCAGTGATCAATATTTGCAACACTCTGCCCGCATGCCTTCAAATCTCCAATAAGCCGGGCACAAGCTGAGTCTGCTTGGATATCTCTTGCCTTTTCCTACTTTTTCTTGCCTTGTCATGGCTGTTCTGTTTCTCTGTTGCTTGGCGTTTATTTCGTTTACTTGAATATTCACAACGTAGTGAATAGTCTCCAAGCGGTACTACTTGGTTTTGTTTTCCTACCTCATTGCTCTCTATTTTCTTCACGGATAGCATATGTTTCTTTAGCTCTTTCGCAAGGGATAAATCAAGATGAACTCGGATAGGCAGCTAGGCTCTCAGCCACCATTCAAGATCCTCTCTCTCGGTATGCTGTGTGATTTCAGACTTTTATCATATTTCCGATGTCACTAACTGGCTGGTATAGATGGCGGTGGTGTCCGTGGACTGTCTAGCCTCCTAATTTTCGAGAATATCGTCGACCAAATCAGCAAAACTGGGGGTCTTGCCGAAACACAAAAGCCTTGCGAAATGTTCGATCTTATCGGCGGTACGGGCACAGGCGGGTACGTTTTTAGTTAGTTATACTCGCGCATTCTGGAAAGAGTTTTGACAGTTTCATCACAGGATTATTGCTATTATGCTCGGTCGTCTAGGAATGACCGTCGATCAATCTATTGAAGCATACAAAAACCTGGTCCATACAGTCTTCAGCCCAGAGCCGACAAATCTCTCTACACCATCACCAGACGCCCAGTCGAAAAAAATAGAAAGTGCCATTAAAAAGATTATTCGGGGGAACTGTGGCAACCACCAATGCATGGCTCGGCAGGCAGAAGGCGGCCTTGAAACTCACATATGTCTGCATGAAGATATGTTGTTCAAGGATGAACACTGCACTAAGACGTAGGTTCTACATGTACACGCCCTGGGGAGCCTGCCTATCTAACATTTTTTTGCTATTATCTAGTGCTGTGCTAGCAATGACCAGAGTCAATATCGAAACATCACCTACCGTCATCGCAACATATGATACATCTAATAAACTTGCTCAATGTAAGATTTGGGAGGTAGCCATGGCCATATCTACAGCTAGTGCCGATAGTTCGATTGGGATCGGCCGAGATCAGGAAGAATTTGTTGATGCCAAATACGGATACAATAACCCATGTGAAGTCCTTATCGAAGAGGCTGAGAAAAGATTCCCAGGCAGGAAGATGATGATTCTGAGCATAGGAACAGGCCTTGGGGATGTGGTGGGGATTAGCGATTCGAAACGGTCTATCTTCACAGCATGTTCCAAAATTGCCGATACATCTAAGCCTGTCGATTTGCGGCTCAGGAATAGGTACAACAACACTGGACTATATTATAGATTCAACGTTGACAATGGCCTCAAAGACGACACACTTCCAGACACCGGTAATCTAAGAAGTATCGCAGCACATACAAGGAACTATCTTAATGAAAACGGAAATCTTATTACAAACTTTGTCAAGGCTGTTAACAGCGTCACTGCTTTGTCCCAACCTAACGCGCAGCAAGGTGAGCACCACTTGTAGAAGAAGGGTCCTGATGTAGTTATCTAACTAACTGTTACTTAGCAGAGCACGATGAAAAAGACAAGCAATGTCTGTCAGATCTTTATGTGACTAGTCCTAGCGCAGACAAGAAGAGCATCGAAGATCGAAAAGGCGGTTTGCTGAAAGACTGCTATAAATGGATTGTCAATCATCCAGACTTTCAACGCTTCAAAAGTGATCATCAATCTCGAGTCCTGTGGATCAAGGGAGATCCCGGCAAAGGAAAGACAATGCTTCTTTGTGGTATCATCAATGAGTTGATTTCAGATCCGTCGGTGTCGCTATCTTACTTCTTTTGCCAAGCCACAGGTGGCAGCCGACTCAACACAGCCACTTCCGTTCTACGAGGCTTAATACATCACCTGGCATTCCATAACCCACAACTCACCAAGCATGTACGAGCGAAATACGATTACGCTGGGAAGGAGATGTTCAACAACGCAGGAACTTGGAATGAGCTATGTGAGATACTGGCTGCTATTCTGGGCGATCCGAGCCTGAAGAATGCGATTCTCATAGTCGATGCACTGGATGAGTGTAGTGTAGAACGGGAACAGTTGCTCAAATTCATTTCCATTGCTCCACATGCTAAATGGATTGTATCAAGTCGTAATTGGCTCGATGTCGAGGAAGCCCTCAATGATGCCGAGCAAAAAGTTAAAATACATCTTGAGATAAACCAAACTTCCGTCTCAGCCGCAGTCCATTCTTACATCGAATTCAAAGTTGATCAACTTGAAAAAAGTAAGAGCTTGAATGAGGAAACGAAAGCCTCTGTTTTAAAGCAATTGCGGTCAAATGCCAACGGCACGTTTCTATGGGTAGCTCTAGTTTGTCAGGAGCTTTCCAACTCCCGGACCCGAAAATGGCAGATACTCGAAAAGCTGGTATCATTTCCACCAGGACTTGACTCTCTATATGGACGAATGCTGGAGGAAATCAATTCATCAAGCACTGCACAGCTGTGCAAAAACATCCTTGGTGCGGTATCAATCGCGTACCGATCCTTAACATTGGAAGAGCTACGTGCTCTCGTTGAAGAACTCGAGGAAATGAATATGAAAGATGTAGAGGAGGCCATAAGCCTATGTGGCTCTCTCTTGACTATTCATGACACCGTTGTTTCTTTTGTGCACCAATCAGCAAAAGACTATTTGCTGAAAGAATTCTCAAGTCAGATACGGCCTTCTGGCATTCCACACCAGCACCACATGATCTTTGTGCGATCATTAGACCTTCTCCACGCTAAACTAAAGCGTGACATTTACGACTTGGGAGTACCTGGACGACTCATCAACGAAATTTCTACTCCTGAACCAAACCCATTGGCTCCAATTCATTATTGCTGCATATTCTGGGCTGACCACCTTTACGACTCATCGGCAGATTTCACCTCTGGTGAGAAGGAGAGAATCTTAGGATTCTTTAAAGAAAAATATCTTCAGTGGCTAGAAGCCCTCGGCCTTCTACAGAACATTGCCTTTGGAGTCGGCGCGTTACAAAAACTGGAAGCTTACTTGGTAAGATGTATTATGACAAAAAGAGAGAGATAAGAAAACAGAGCCTAACAAACCGCAGCAGGGAAAGGGGTCACAGCAGCTTCAGAACATCGTGAAAGACGCTCATCGATTTCTCCTCTCTTGCACGGGAATAATCGAAGTAGCACCACTTCAAATTTATGTCTCAGCTCTGATATTCAGCCCTACCAACAGCTTGACAAGACGAAATTTTAGCCGAGAAGAACCAGACTGGATTGAAGTAAAGCCAAAGGTTGAAGCAGACTGGAATGCTTGTCTGCAAACTCTTGAAGGCCATCACGGAAGGGTGACATCCGTGGTGTTCTCGAATGATGGACAGCGACTAGCATCAGGGTCAAACGACAACATAGTCAAGATCTGGGATGCCACTTCTGGCACATGTCTGCACAATCTTGAGGGCCATCACGGAAGGGTGACATCCGTGGTGTTCTCGAATGATGGACAGCGACTAGCATCAGGGTCTTGGGACAACACAGTCAAGATCTGGGATGCCACTGCTGGCACATGTCTGCACAATCTTGAGGGCCATCACGGATGGGTGACATCCGTGGTGTTCTCGAATGATGGACAGCGACTAGCATCAGGGTCTTTGGACAAGACAGTCAAGATCTGGGATGCCACTGCTGGCACATGTCTGCACAATCTTGAGGGCCATCACGGATGGGTGACATCCGTGGTGTTCTCGAATGATAGACAGCGACTAGCATCAGGGTCTTGGGACAAGACAGTCAAGATCTGGGATGCCACTGCTGGCACATGTCTGCACAGTCTTGAGGGCCATCACGGATGGGTGACATCCGTGGTGTTCTCGAATGATGGACAGCGACTAGCATCAGGGTCTTGGGACAACACAGTCAAGATCTGGGATGCCACTACTGGCACATGTCTGCACAATCTTGAGGGCCATCACGGAGAGGTGACATCCGTAGTGTTCTCAAATGATGGACAGCAACTAGCATCAGGGTCAGACGACAGCATGGTCAAGATCTGGGATGCCACTGCTGGCACATGTCCGCACAATCTTGAGGGCCATCACGGAGAGGTGACATCCGTGGTGTTCTCGAATGATGGACAGCGACTAGCATCAGGGTCAGAGGACAACATAGTCAAGATCTGGGATGCCACTGCTGGCACATGTCTGCACAATCTTGAGGGCCATCACAGAGGGGTGACATCCGTGGTGTTCTCGAATGATGGACAGCGACTAGCATCAGGGTCAGAGGACAACACAGTCAAGATCTGGGATGCCACTGCTGGCACATGTCTGCACAGTCTTGAGGGCCATCACGGAGAGGTGACATCCGTGGTGTTCTCGAATGATGGACAGCGACTAGCATCAGGGTCAGACGACAGCATGGTCAAGATCTGGGATGCCACTGCTGGCACATGTCTGCACAATCTTGAGGGCCATTACAGAAAGGTGACATCCGTGGTGTTCTCGAATGATGGGCAGCGACTAGCATCAGGGTCAGGCGACAGCACAGTCATAATCTGGGATGCCACTGCTGGCACATGTCTGCACAATCTTGAGGGCCATCACGGAGAGGTGACATCCGTGGTGTTCTCGAATGATGGGCAGCGACTAGCATCAGGGTCTTGGGACAAGACAGTCAAGATCTGGGATGCCACTGCTGGCACATGTCTGCACAATCTTGAGGGCCATTACAGAGAGGTGACATCCATGGTGTTCTCGAATGATGGACAGCGACTAGCATCAGGGTCAGAGGACAACATAGTCAAGATCTGGGATGCCACTGCTGGCACATGTCTGCACAGCCTTGAGGGCCATTACAGAAAGGTGACATCCGTGGTGTTCTCGAATGATGGACAGCGACTAGCATCAGGGTCTTGGGACAAGACAGTCAAGATCTGGGATGCCACTGCTGGCACATGTCTGCACAATCTTGAGGGCCATCACGGATGGGTGGCATCCGTGGTGTTCTCGAATGATGGACAGCGAGTAGCATCAGGGTCTTGGGATAACACAGTCAAGCTTTGGAATGTCATTTCTGGTGTGCCCCTAGACACTATCTTGGCAGCACAAATCTCATTTTCACTTGACCCTTTTCACCATTCCAGCCACTCTTTAAATGTTGGACTCTTAGACTTGGACATGTTCATGTCTTCTGCAGTTCCGTCAATCGGCCAAACTTTACCTCTCAATCTTGATTTCCCTAGATACAGCCTCAGTGACGATGGCGCGTGGATTATTGCGGAACAAGAAAGGATACTTTGGCTGCCACAAAGTTATCGTTCCGTCAAGTTGAAGGCTTCTGAAGATGTAGCAATCCTTGGGTCGAGGGTTGCACTTTGTTCACCCTCTGGCCGCGTCTCCATCTTAGGATTCCGATCCATTGGCTAGTGCGAGAACGCTAACATTTCATTCAAGTGAGCTGTTGCTAGGTCTTTACCTAGTACTACATACATCCGCTTCTCTACATCACATAACGTAATTTACAAGCACATGACACCCCACTCAAGTATTCACACTTCCATTCTTCAACCCATTTTGCTCAAGCCACCAATAATGTTTTTGAATTCTGAAGAAGCCAATCTCGTTCTTGCCATCGCGGCTACTAACCAAACCCCAAAACTTAATATCCGAGAAATCGCCAAGATCTACACAGTCAACCTTAGCACCTTGCACTCCAGGATGAAGGGAAGACATGCTTGGTAAAATGTACGCGCCGACTCTACGAGATTGACTCTACTCAAAGAAGAGATTCTAGTCAAGTTCATTATTGTCCTAGATTTGCAAGAATTTCCCCTCTGGCTTACTGGTGTTGAAGAAATAGCCAACCTCCTCCTCTCAGAATGTGACGTGGGATGCGCTGGACAGCACTGGACTTCACACTTCGTCCATCGATAACCAGAGCTCAAAACTCGTTTTAATCACATATACGACTGGCGCCTCTTGATCCTCAGGTAGTCTTATTGAAGCGGGATGTCAAGTTACGGACTCCAACACTGGTCAACCCTCTTCCCGAAGGGACCGACACTTGGGTCTCTTTGACGCCACACAGCCCGACACAAGCCCTCTCACGGTCTGCCTATGTCAAGGATCGAATTACCCATCATTAAGGAAGGTCTGCAACTCCAATATATAATGCTATCGACCAGTTGGCAAAGGGGACACAGGCAATAATGAACGAGGTAGTGCTTTTATGCGAGGAGAACTAGTCACTACAGTAGCAAATGAGACACTCAGCAAACGCCGGAGAGCCAAAAAAGACACATATACGGCAAGTAGGACCCCTTACTGTAGGGGATTCCCAGAAGATTCTAGCTTAAAAGGATGTTGATCGGCAGATGACTTAAGAAATGCGACAGAAGGCCAGTTAGTCGAAGCGGACTGCGGCGGGCATTAAGCACTGTGGTAATTGTGGAAAGACAGGCCATCATGCAAGAACCTGTTCAGAAGATATAGAATCATCTGGCAAATCTAACTGTAGTTATTTTCAATATGTTTTTGTTGTTATTATATTACAATAGAATAATGAGTGCGAGGGATATTGGGAAGTGTTGCTCATTGGTCTGTTCCGCTCACTGATAAATTACATTAAGCATGTGCACTAACGTGCATGATAAGGAAATGTAACAGGAACACACTGAATGTCCGTCCTAGAATGAAGAGAAGGAATAAGTGATTGTTCATCTATGTCTTGCTTGAAGAGCGGATCTCAAGCGATTTATATATCCATGATTACCATGTCTGGACCAAACATAAAGGCCTTAGAAGAAGGTTCTTTTATGTCTGATACTAACCCTAACGTTTAGGCGAACTAGATCAGGGTCAGCAATCCTGACTGACAGAATGCACCAAGAAGCTTCCTCTCTCCTGCTCGCATCTAATCAATTATTTATGCACTACAAAATATGGCACAATCAAAAAGTGAGGCTAATACTTTTCTAGCTCTTCGGGCCCTTCAAAATAACCCAGCATTGGGTCTCTAGCCTTCCACAAAATTATACTAAAAAGATTATCATGACTTTCGTCGCCGACAGAATGGCATTCAATCCAAGTCTCTTCACATACCATAGCATATGTTTACCCGACATTGTGCCGATTAGAGCCATAACAACGCTTCGTCACATGCAATCTCCAAACATCACCCAGTACCCCAAACTACGGAAGTCCATATACGGCAATAGCATTAGGCTAAAAATGCGACGCTTCACCAACCTTGTCCTCCCATGGACCAAACCCTTATTAAGCCTTAATTAGTAGAGCTCTTTTTGCTTCTGAAGTTGAGCCTCGGCATGTTTCTGTATTAAATAAGGGAAACAGGCTGCTCTTTTTATTTTATTTTGGCCCTCTACTGAAGAACTGTTACACTTTCGTTGGCTTCTTCTCTATACCTTGCCTTCTTCATTTCGCTTTCCCCTATTTATATAGACAGCAACGATTTTATATACATCTTCATTCACCATTGATTAGTGAATAAACAGCGATGCCTCTCACAACTGAACTCACTCGCCGTCTCGGCATTGAAGGTGCATCTCCTCGCGTTCCCTCTTTCATTCGTCTTCTCTCACCCTCCGACTAACATCAACACGTACAAAATATAGTCCCCGTCGTCCAAGGTGGCATGCAACATGTTGGAACTGCCGACCTCGCCGCTGCTGTATCGAACGCCGGTGCTCTTGGTATCATCACCGCTCTCATTTTCCCAACACCTGCTGCACTGACCGCTGAAATTGAGCGTTGCCGCACACTGACAACGCGGCCGTTTGCTGTCAATATCACGCTACTCCCATCACTTGTGCCTCCCGACTATGCCGCATATGCACAGGCCGTCATCGATGCGGGTGTGCGTATCGTCGAGACGGCTGGCAACTCGCCGGGCCCTGTCATCACACAGCTAAAGAAGGCAGGCATCATAGTGTTGCACAAGTGCACGACAGTCCGTCATGCGCTCTCTGCCGTTAAGCTTGGTGTCGATTTTCTCAGCATTGATGGTTTTGAGTGTGCTGGCCACGTCGGCGAGAGCGATATTACAAACTTCATCTTGCTATCGCGCGCACGCCAGGAGCTCAAGATACCGTTCATTGCGTCGGGCGGTTTTGCCGACGGCATGGGGCTGGCCGCAGCGCTGTGTTTAGGTGCCTGTGGAGTCAACATGGGCACACGATTCCTGTGCACTGAAGAGGCTCCAGTGCACCGTAATATCAAGGAGCGAATTGTGTCGGCACAAGAAACAGACACAGCTCTTGTGATGCGACGTTGGAGAAACACGACGCGCTTGTTCAAGAACAAGATTACTGAGGAGGCACTCAAGGTTGAGCGCGAAAGCAAGGAGGGCAAGTTCGAGGAAATTGCACCTTTTGTTAGCGGGAAACGCGGAAAGGAAGTGTTTATTAGGGGCGACCCGGAGTATGGCGTGTGGACTGCAGGCCAGGTTATTGGCCTGATTCATGATATTCCTACATGCAAAGATTTGGTGGCTAGAATCGAGAAGGAAGCAGAGCAAACTCTCAAGGAGAAGCTGTCGATTATTGCGCCAAAAGCCAGTAAGCTATAAGGGCCGTATTAATGGGATTTCGCGCGTTGTGCCTGTTATTTGTTATATCCTCGGCTCTTTGTGCCTTGCTTTCTATGTGAGGTAGTTTCTTGCTTGTAAAGCTACTATTAATGAACGGCCAAGTTTCCTTTCTAGAAACCAGTCGTCGCCGTGGCCCTAAAATCCAAGGCTAATATGAAATATACTTGTTAGCTATTGTCTGTACAGACATGCAGGTCCAATTCTACTGGGTTAGAAGCCTATGACGTCATTCAGGCTGATCCAGCCGCAAGGGTGCTACGAGCTTGACAAGGAGAGCTCTAGATTTTATGCTCTGTAGCAGCCCAGGAAAGAGGAAGTCAAAGCTGGATAATGATAAGGCTTCTAGTTATAAAGAACCGGTTTGAGGTAAGAAGACTAACTCGACTTAGGTTGTACATATCTAATATTGTGACATGACTCTTCAATAGGTTGTACGCGATTTAACCCAAGTCACGGAAGATGTGGCTTTATAAGCATTAAGAATATGGGTTGATTTAGAGTCTTCGTAGTTGCCGCTTACGGGCAATTTGCCGAAGCCGAAGCCTCAAGTTGGTGATGATATTATGATATTATTATGCTAGGCCCACAAGTATGACTTTCTAGCCAATTGTGTACCTGGAACCCGAAGTAAAGCAAGAAAACTTATATGCCGAGACTTGCGCATATAAATGAAAGCATTTTTAGTAGAAGACGTATAAGATGCAAGCACGTGGGAAGTGCTAGAAAACATAGAAATTATAATCTCGAATGGTAAGAAGTGAAAATTAAACGGCCAATGTAATGAGTGCGCCGTTTGCTCTTGCTCTTGCTTTCTCAGTGGCACTACCTATCAACTACCTGCTCCAAGACATGAGCCTACCCTATTATGTCTTGACCACTACACCCAAACTTTCGGCATTTAAGCACTGAAGCCCCCGCCCACCTTATTCCTATTAAGCGGGGCAGAGCTTACAGTGAAATAACTAAATGTGCCTGGCAACTTCTGAGTATTCTTCTATGAGGGCCCATCACGAACGAGCCTTTCACTAAGCCGGTTTTTTGAATAGAACCTTAATTAAACTAGAAAATCCTGAAGATAACCAAATGCAATACCAACAAACAAAGATGATAGATAACGTTAACGTAATGTACAGACCTGCTCCGCTTTCCAACTCCCTTTCATACTCGCTGCTTCTTCACTCTTCCTTAATTTAAGCCTTGCCCACCTTCTTGTCAGGGAACTCCTTGCCCTTGTAGTCCTTCGGCGCAAGCACCACATCAAAGTGAAGCTGCAGCTTGGCCTTGTCATCGCCCTCCAAAGCAGGGAAGTTGACCACAAGATCGTCCTTGACGGCAAAGACTGTGTCGGTAACCAGCCACGGGTCGTCCTTGGGGTACAGCTGAGTAGTGCAGCCCTTAAATTCGGGGTGTGTGACCATAATGTGGATATGCGCCGGGCGCATAGTGTGTCTGTCCATCAACTGCACCAGCTTGTAGGCCGGGCCGTCAGAAGGAAGGCTGTAGGCAGTGGGGTAGTAGCAGTACAGAGAGTAGTTGCCTTCGGCATCGGCACGGAACTTGCCGCGTAGGTTGTTGGGGGTCTGGTTCTCGGGATCCTGGAAATCATACTTTCCATTGGCCGATGCCTGCCAAATGTCAAACACGGCGTTGGGGATGCCCTTGCCCGTAGTAAGGTCCGTGATCTTGCCCCACATCTTGACAACCCGACCATCTGGGTTAGGGTTGACAATGATGGAGCTGCCAAGGTCACGGAAGGGAGCATGGGGAGACCAGAAGGGGCCGAGAATCGAAGACGATGTGGGATCAATGCCAGTGTCAGAGATGACCTTGTGGGCAATCTCATCGACGAGTCTAAGCTTGTGTCAGCGGATCATCTTCGAGGGTTAGGGTTAGTGGATGATGTAAGACTTACGACTCAAGGCCCAGGATATCCGAGATACGATGAGCTTCATTGCGAGTAGGAGTAGTAATAGTGCCAATGTAGTTGATGAACTGCACGCCGGCCATCCACTCGTCATTGGTCAGCTCAACCTCACGAGCGAAGTCGTGGAGATGGCTGATCAGAGATCCCATGAGCTCACGGTTGCGAGGCGTCATGTTGGGACCCATGGTGCTCAAAACACGCTTGGTGAAGGTAGGATCCCAGCGGTCCATACGGCTGCGGCCAGCCTCAGGCGCCTCATTATGGGCGGGGGCAGCAGTGAGGGTGATAGTCTCAGTTGACATTGTGAATGGAGAAAAGAAGGGATGAATAAGAGGGAAGCAACAGAAAAATGACGAAATAAAACAGGATAGCAAAGAGAGAAGAGAGAAGTAAAAGAAGAATCTGTAGGTGTTTGGGCGTTTGTGAAAGAAGTTGTTTGATGGCTGGTCTGGGAGCTAAACAGAACGTACAGAATCCGGGGATGCCCTTGGGCTTTTATATCTGGAGAACCGCAAAAATACACAACCGACATTCCATCATGAATATTCTTCTGGTGTCTTACTGTGGCCTACTACGGCCCGACTTAGTATGGGACAAGACTAGAATAGGCGAAAAAAGGGGAGGCAGAAGCCGTCCCAAAGAGGAAGCAGAGTAGCAGCTAACATTTGCCGTGAGCCTCTGCCTCTCTCCTATGCCCACGCGCCAAGCACGTACCCGTTGCTGCACGTTAGCTCGCTGATTATCAACTACCCCACATTCTAGCATGGGGAGGTCCTTTCTTCGGGCATGGGTTCGGCAAGCTAAGGCAAAAGACAAGACAGGAGGAATTGACAAGAGTGTTATTGGAGGGAGCAGAACAGCAAAAACAGGGAGGGGATAAAGAAACAAAAGGAAGAGCCGGTTACGGGTGTCTACTTTAGAGCGAGAAATATTGGGACAATCAGATATCCAGGCCATGTGAGTGGTCCAGGGAAAATCATTAAGGCGATGTAGAACTAGGGGCCTGGGCTGTGAAATATGGGGAAAGTGTAAAGAAAGGGAAGAGGGGAAGGGGAAAGACAGCCAGTCCTAGGCTTTCTGTCCGTTGTTTCTTTTTTTTTACCTTTTTTTTCTCAGGAGGGAGCTCTATGGGCTGCTGTGTGGAAGGACATGGGATTTGCTTGTTTGACAGGAGGGAAGAGGGAAGAGGGATGACGTCTGTGGCAAGGCGTGCATACAGATGTAGACATGCTAGAATTAGATGGCGGACAACTACTTGGTATACAGGCGTAAGCAGCTTTGCTGGCTGGATAACGCGATGACATTGAAAGCAGGCACTAGACAGGCCTAGAATCAAACAACTCAATACATCCCCTTCCCCTTATCTCCACGATACTCACCTAGTCCTCAAGCTAGATTCTTGATACCATTATAAAAGAGGGTCAGAATACGGGATAGCCCATCCTCGAAGACCTATAAGCGGACTATGGGAGCAGCCTATGGGCACAGAAGAGATGGTCATGTGCACATAAATAAAGAGGACCGAAATCCCCCTCCTTTCTACTTTTACCATTTAATTTACCGCTTCTAGCTCCCGTTACTAATAAATAACTCCGTCTAGTAGGAAGCGCATCTACTCAAGTAAGACCTAGGGTTCTCTAGGGTTGCTAATACAATTTGCAGAAGACGAGGGAAGAATAATTTGCCGCGGTAGTTGATATTTCCGGCAGTTCAAGCGGTAATATTTTCCCGATGTCTTTAGGGTCAGGCGCTAGGGTTAGTACTTGCTCACGGCAAAGGAATTCGGCCAACCCTGGCGTTTTAGCTTTGGGTGCTTGCTTGATATGCCATGATTTTGGAGACGGGAGAAATATGAGGCCTGTTGCGGGTTTTTCCTTTCTCTTTGTTCTTCTCCTCCGTTTAGAATGGATTACAGGTTGTTAAAACTTGTCCCTAGACTCGCCCAAAGTGCTCGTTTTCTTCATATCTCCAGAACCGCCAGAATGCCTGTCCACCACTTGATGATTGGTACCTGGACGCCTCCCGGCGCTATTTTCACTGTTTCATTCAACGATGAGACTCTCGAAATGGAGTTGGTCAAGCGGACCGCTATCCCAGAGGATGAACCTATCTCATGGATGGCTTTCAGTGTGAGTTAATCTGTGAAGACTTACGAGACAAAAAGAACGTGGGCTGATGACGCTGATACATTGATTCGCTTACAGCATGACAAGAAGAACCTGTACGGCTCGGCTATGAAGAAGTGGTCTAGCTTTGCGGTGAAAAGTCCAACTGAAATCGTGCATGAGATATCTCATCCCATGCTCCATGACCGTGAGTGTTCTTTTCTCAAACTACAGAGAGCTATTGACTGACGCCCTCTAGCAAAGGCCAGCTCTAGCGACACCAACACACGAGCCATCTTTTTGCTGCCCGCAAAACAGGAGCCATTCTCGGTGTACTGCAACCCGTTCTATGATCATGCCGGGCACGGCAGCGTATTTTCCGTAGACGAAGATGGAAAGTTGCAAACAAACACGCAAAACTACGAGTACCAGCCCAACAGTGGCATCCACGGCATGGTCTTTGACCCCTCTGAGACTTACCTGTACTCGGCTGATCTGCGGGCTAACAAACTATGGGTTCACCGCAAAGACTCTGGAGCAAATAGTTCTGGAAACATGCTTCTGGTCGGCTCCGTTGATGCGCCTGATCCCCGCGATCACCCTCGCTGGGTTGCAATGCACCCTGCAGGAAATTATCTATATGCGTTGATGGAGAAAGGTAACCGTATTTGCGAGTACGTCATCGATCCTACAACGAAGCTCCCGGTATACACACATAAGTCTTTCCCTCTGATTCCACCCGGAATTCCAGACCGCTGGACTATGTACCGCGCTGATGTCTGTGCCGTATCGTTTAGCGGCAAGTATCTCTTTGCAAGTAGTCGGTCCAATAGTTTCGACCTGACCGGCTATATGGCAGCATTCAAGCTCGACAGCAACGGCAGTATCGAGAGGCAGATCTGCCTGAACCCCACCCCAACTAGCGGAGGCCACAGCAATGCCGTGGCGCCCTGTGACTGGAGCGATGAGTGGGTGGCTATTACCGACGACCAGCAGGGTTGGGTAGAAATGTATCGCTGGCAGGACGAGTTCTTTGCGCGCGTGGCACGAGTGCGCATACCGGAGCCTGGATTTGGCATGAATGCAATTTGGTATGATTAGAAAGGGCAAACAAAATGTGCCCCTAAGGACTTACACAAGGTTTTTGTAATGTTGCAAGGTATCACTAAAACTGAGTGTGTGAGCAGCTGTCAGCAGCTGTCCTATAGAAAAATGAAATTAAGCCTTTTTTAGCCATACCCCACCTGCTTGGATATCACGTGACTACCCGACTTGACTTAAGCGCGTCACAAAGTGCCCAGCGCGTTTCGTGGAGAACATATACTTTGCGCTTCAAACTTAGGCAATTAAGACGTCAATTTAGACGCAATAAAATCGTACTGCTTTGCTATTTGCACTTTGCCATATTTCCTTGGCCCATAAATCCACGGCTATATTCAAGCCTTTACGCTGTTTTGCTGATAGTGCGTCCAAAATGGGGGGATCAAAGGCCGTGTTCGACCAGTGCGTCTTTGTATTTGTCCCCAGTGATTTACTATCAACTAAGTTGATTGGCGAGGTTTGTCAAATGTCTGCCCGCTCTACAGCATGCCTTATGTGGGCTGTAACAAATAAACGAACATTAGTGTAAAGCTAACGCCTCCGCATAGCTCTCCGAAATCGTCATCAAGAATGGAGGCTCGGTCTGTGCTCCCCTCGACGACAATGATCTCCGGACCTTTGAAGCAACACACATCATCTCAACCACCATCGATTTTCCGCAATATGTGGACGCCCAAGCGTTCATGATCCCAGTAGTCAGCCACCACTGGATTCAACAGGCTTTAACCCGAGGCAAGCTGCCACAGTTGCGCCCATACTCGCCAGACCCACGCTTGATATTCTCGAATGTTGTCGTCACGTGCAGCGGACTCTCAGAGACAGATACAGACACTATTGTTGGGGCTACTATGGCGCTTGGAGGCACTGAAAATCGAACCATTACTCGCCTCACTACGCATATATGTACGCCATATTTGACGGAGGAACTGTCAGCCCAGGCTAAAGCTAAGGGCTTTCGAGGTGTCTTTGTTATCCCTCATTGGTACGCTAGATACACCCCAATCTTTGGATTTGCAAGTTATCTAACATTTTTGGTCTAGGTTTAACGACTGCTTCAAGCTCGGCAAGCGCATTGACGAAACCCCATATATACTTCCCAACATGGAAGTGTTCACCACCGATCCTAAAGACAACCTCAAGATTCCACCGAGCAAAGGCATTGTTGGCGCCATAGATCCCAATCCTGCTGCGCTGCCGCGGCCAGTTGTCAAGGGCTCCAGGGCACCACTACGGGTGTTTCAGAAAAAGGCAGTTATGCTTGGCAATGATCTTGTGCTTGCCAACGACCTGCGCACCACTATCGCTGACCTCATTAAAGAATCCGGCGGTTCGGTCGTAGGCAACACAGATGACTGTGATATGTACATCGGAAGATACCGCTATGGAAAGGACTATGTAAGGGCATCGCATCTCTGCAAAGATGTAGGCAATCTGTCCTGGCTCTACCACCTTATTGTCAATGACCAATGGACCTCACCCTTGCGGCGACTTTTGCACTATCCCATTCCCAAAGAGCCCCTCAAGGGGTTTGAAGGCCTTAAAATTACAGTCTCCAACTATGGCGGCGAGGCGCGAACGTATCTAGAAAACCTCATTACGGCTGCTGGTGCCAGTTTCACCAAGACCATGAAGAATGACAACACACATCTGGTTACCGCTCGGCGCGCGGGCGAAAAATGCGAGGCTGCTGTGGACTGGGGTATCGAGATAGTTAGCCATTTATGGGTGGAGGAAAGCTATGCCAAGTGCGCTGTGCAGCCGTGTTCAAATACGCGATACAGTCACTTTCCCCCTCGAACTAACCTTAGTGAGGTTTTAGGCCAGACTTTCTTCGACGAGGCTGTCCTGCGTGACCTCTATTACCCTGGCGGCGAGGACTTGCCCAAGGTAGCGCAGCTCAAAAGACGCATCCGTGATGTTGCTAACGACAATGTCTTCCAAAGGGGTCCTGCCAAAGGCACCCTCAACTACATGGAAGAGGAACCGCCGGCCGCTGCAGCTCCCAAGTCTGTCAAACGACAACGCAAAACTTCTACGACTGATAGCGGCGGCGCCGAGTTCTCTACACCAACACGCCAAATGCGAGCCAAGTCTTCTACTAGCACGACCGCTGGCACTACTAGCTTTGCGTCAATAACTAGCGAAATGGATATTGACACTCCAGTTACAGCTGGCCGCAGCGCCAAATCCAAGGCAGCCAAGAGTATCCAGAACCTTGTTGCGGATATTAAGCTTTACGAAAGGGAGAACAAGCGCACCAACAGCGGCGGTGTTTGGGGCGGGAGACGCGCGGCTGATGAGCTCGAAAAGGCGATGCGCGAATCCACAAAGGGCCGGCGGACCGAGCAAGTAGACAGCAAGGAGCTTGATGGCGATGGACAAGAGGCGCACACGACTAAGAAGCGGAAGGCGTTGCCAGATATCAAGTATCGCATCATGACGACCGGCTTCAGGCGCTGGTCAAACAACCCGAAGCTAGAAGAGCGGGAAAAGGTGAGAAATCTAGACACAGGGCAGTATTGCATGGTCACGAGTGTGCTAATATAAGAATATCCTCACATAGGCGCGGCTTCGAGAGTTTGGTATCAAGCTTGTTGAAGACGGAAATCCCTGTCAGTACCTTGCAGCACCCAAAGTCCTCCGTACACTCAAGTTTCTCAAGACACTAGCGCGGGGGCCCATCCTCATCAACACATCCTTTATCGACAGCGTTCTTGACCAGGATACTTTGCTTGACCCAGTCGACTTTCTGCTGCAAGACGAAGAATACGAGAAAGCCAACAATGTTAATCTACAAGAAGCTGTTGCACGAGCGCGTATTAACAAGGGCCGTCTACTTGCTGGCGTGCCCATATTCTGTTCTGATCATGTGGCTAACGGCAAGGATACATACCGTGCCATTGCCGAGGCTAACGGTGCCACGTGGCGGGAGCTCACGGCTCGCAATGTTATTAGGCCTGAAAAGCCTACAGTTGACGGCGCCCCACTCGAGCCAGTATACCTCCTCTCGTCCAACTCCGCCAAGGAACAAAGGCTATACACACGATTCGTTGATATGGCGGTCAACGGCAATATGGAAC
The DNA here is from genome assembly GCA_038382965.1 of Ceratocystis huliohia. Lineage (NCBI taxonomy): Eukaryota > Fungi > Ascomycota > Sordariomycetes > Microascales > Ceratocystidaceae > Ceratocystis > Ceratocystis huliohia. The sequence goes on along the minus strand of JAXCEX010000147.1, from coordinate 15,971 downwards.
CGCGTATTGTCCTAACTGAGTGGTTGTTAGCGATGGCCATCAAGCAAGAGATGATTTGGGATGAAAAGTACCTGGCGGAGAACGAAAAGAAGGCGTAAGACAGGCGGAGGAGTAGTCTGTTTTGTTTTCCTTGTTGGATTCCCTTCTTTGTACTATATTTTTTTCCTTTACGCGGCATTTTTTACAGGCAAGCAAGTTGTTGAACAGACAAAGGGGGGGGGCAATTGAGTTGAGATGAGCCTGCCTTTGCTTCCTGGGACGGTAACTTGGTTTCGTATCTGTCTTTTTTTTTTCTCACGCAGTCCATGAGGATGTAGATCTAGTCGTGAATACATATGCCTCTCCGTAAGAGGATCTCAGAAAAACTTGACTCCTGAGGAATCTTGTCCAAAGATCTGTGCCTTGCCGCGTTTGACCAGCACGTTGAGTGCCTTGAGCAGCAAATCGTTATCTAAGCCGTGGAATTCTACATATCACGTATTAGCAATGCCTGCCCCTATGCATACACACGTAGATAAAAAAGAAGCAAACTCACCTGTGCCTAGCGTCTTCTCTCCCTCTGCCAACTCATACAACGTCAACACAGTGCCCTTCTGCCCGGTCTCCTCAATCCACCGCTCCAACAGCCCCGCCCATTCCTCCGGCGTCCGCCAATAGACCCAGACCACATCACCACCCGCTGCCGTGCCCCCCGCGCTTACGCCGCCGTCACGCCCACCCGAGGAATACACATACTCGGCACGGCCGTCACGCCGCATGAAGTCAATAACCTCACGGATGTCAGCTGTTGCCAGCCGGCGGTTGATGCGGGGGTTGGCAAAGAGGTCGGGAGGTGACACGGCCGTGCTGGGAACAGCAAGCGGCGAGGAACCTAGGGGAAGCGTCGATGTATTTCCTGGTGCACTGGCAGATGCGCCTGCGCTGGCACCGCTTGATGGTGAGATGGACAGCTTATAAATGCGATGGTGTTGGCAGTATGCAAGGACAAGGGCAGACCATTTTGTCAGCTGGGCGTGATGTGTGGACAGATTTGTCTGGCGCGTGAAGAATGGAGGAAAGCTATATTCTCGCGGAAACTGGAAATCGGCCATTTTTCAAGGTGTTTCTTCCCTCTTTTTTCCTTTTTCTTGCCGTTGTGCTGTTGATAGTGCCGTGGGACGCCCAAGGCTAGTTATGAAGCTGTTGAAAGAAGTTGAACCGAACTGCTCTTGATATTAGGGCCAAAAGTCTAGCGACACACAGGGTTACGAGGGGAGGGGTTGTACTTGACAGAGGTCATTTCTGAGGTTTACCTCCTATATATGCTCACAAATCTAGACCTACAGACGGTCTTAAACCACCACCCCCACTAAAAGCCTCTATATTTACAGCGCAAACCAAGCTGGTCACATAGTACTTATGATATATAGTCAAAACAACGCATAGCTGTGAATTATGTAGTCACCAGGTTGATACCACTAGCCGTTAACAAACCATGCCATACCTTTCCAGGCACGTTCATCACACCACCACTTCTTCTGCTTTTACCTGACTCTGGCTCTTAGTTTCGGCACCACTGTGGGCAGAATCTTCTCTCAGATAAGCCATGGACTTTGAAATTCCTAGACTCCAACTAATCAAATCCAGGCGCAACTGGGCGTTCATCCCGCTAGTCTTTCCCTGGCCACCCCCAATCCATTGTCGCAGGTCTTTGGACATGGACTCAACCATATCACGGTGTGACCTAGCCATGACAGAGCTCTGGGAAAGGGCCTCAATAAGCCTGCATGTAGCCACACAACTCAGCAGCGACGATAGCCATGATATACGGTTAGGGCCGGCGTAGATCGGTAGTGAGATGGGTTTATCTATGGCGTTTGCCCTACTCAACGATTCCAGAGCGATAGTACATTGAAGCGAGGCGTTCAAGTCATCAGCTGCAGAGACGTCAAAACTAGACCGGTTGAGAAGCTTTATGGCGTGAGATATATGCTCGCTGCGGTTTCTTTCCGCTAAAAGGGCGTGCGCAACAACAGCTCGGGCTTCGATAACAGACCCAGCTGGAGACGCGCCAAGTGCAAGATCCAAATCTGCATTGACTTCAGCCTGGGTAGTAGAAGATCTGGTGCCTTTGGTGTTGAGGCTCCGAAGTAACGCTTGGTTGACTAGCATTTCGGACCACCAGCTGGCAACCAAGTCTAGGGGCAAGCATGAAGACATATCACAGCTCAACGGCCCTGTAGCACTCCAGATGTGGTTTATAGCCCTGCCGATAACATCGTGGGTAAGCACATCATCATACTCCTGCTCAAGAAGTAGAGCTAACTGTTGAGGGAGTTCATTGTCGAAATCAATCGTGTTATCGGAATAGATGCTTTGAAGACGCTCAAGGGCATAATGGAGGTATCTAGCATCATTCCAGCATGATCGAGAAAGCCGAGAAACAAAGGAGGTAATAAACGGAATTTCAACGACGCCTCCGATCGACTGGGCAGCAATTTTCATATGGACAGCCTTTCGCATTAAACGAGTGGGGCTTTTTGGAAGCGTGGTTGAGGAGAGCAAGGTGAAAAGAAGCCGTTGGGAACTGACAGCCTCATCATGACCGGAAAGCTGGAAGTCAATAACTTCGGACCAGGCACGGATACGCTCCGCCTCTGCGTCATCGCTACGACCGAAGAGGCGCTGGTAGTTATGGGGGCCAAGGAAAAAGTAGATTCCAACTTCAACAGCTTTGATAAACAAAACAAGCATCCCCAAGACAGGATTACCGCACGTCGGGAACCACACCTTGCTAGTAATATACTCCCATGATTGCTCGCGAGCACACTCCGAGGATGCTACCAAAGGATTCATGCGCCTTCTAGACTCGGCTAGTTTCTTTGGCCCTCTCGCTAGCCTCGCCGAAAGAATAGGAGCCAAGACGTAGATAAAAATTCCAGCTACCAAAACGAGCTTGGCCATTAGTAAGACCCTCGACGTTGACATAGGATATCCTAGCATGCTAAAATGCAAACGAGGCAATGCGGAGTTGGCGATGTATGTTGGTAGGCCTGAGAGTCCACGGCCTTCTGGTTGCTCGGTGCTCTGATCATCCTCTCGCAAGGCCTCGAGAACCATAAGGCCAGCAAGAGAGCCAACCATGAGCTTCCCATAGTTGCTGCCGCCATTCTGATATCGGGCCTGCTGCATCTGCTGTTGCTGCTGAATTGTTTGCTGGCGACTGCCTATAGGAGATGCAAACTGCTGAGGAGGCATTGGATACGGCTGGCCCTGCATTTGGGTTTCTAGCAAACGCTTCATATCATCAGGCACCGGAATCATTCCGACAGCGGGCGTGTCAGGGGGCTGTGACGATTCCATATCAACTTCTGGGGACATGAACTGGGAAGGGCCAGGTGTTTGTGCCGCAGCCGCAGCAGCAGCATATTGCATGGACATGAGATTTGGGGGCAAAGGGCCTAGAGTTCCACTCATTGCGCCGGCCATAAATAGCTTCTCAAAAGCTTGGATCCGGCGCTGCATTGCGAGATTTTCATCAATGAGGCGATTGTTTCGCTTTTCAAGATGCCGGATGTACTCGGTAGCTTTACTGAGAACCTGGAAACGAGGTTAGTATTGTTGGCGACATTCAACTGAAAGAAGCCAAGCAGACAAATGACATGTTTGGGGGAACCATAAAGCAGATAGAGACTAGATAGCATCAACATACAGTTGCTTTGTTTAGCTTGTGTGCAGGTGTCAGTCCATGGAGTTCCTCACGGTCCTCCGTAGTGTCCTCGCCTCGTGCACTCTTGGACATGATTCTCAAACTAGGCACTGAGTCGCGCAGGAACGCAATCTTGTCATTCAGATTAGTTCGATATCGCTTCTCGATCATATTGTGAGCCGTCTTCTTCACAGGACCTCCGTCTTCTTCTTCGTCATCTTCATCTTCATCTTCTGCAGAAACCTTGCGTTTCTTGTTGGTGGTAGCAGTCGATGACTGCGCGACGTCAACCTCCATTGACGTGTTTCCATATGATTCATCGGCAGTGCCTAGCACACCAGGAGTAGACATTCCGGCAGGAGAGTGATAGCGCAAATGTGGCGGTGGCATCTTGATAGACTTGAGCCGGTCAAGCTGAGCAGGAGTGAGCTTCTCAACAGCCTCAGGCGATATAGCGTCAAGACCACTAGATATTGGCTGCTGGGAGGCTGCGGAGGCTGCTGATTGAGAGTAAGGGAAAAGAGACTGCAACTGCTGTAGTTGGAGTTGTTGCAGGTGGAGGTTTTGCTCTTGCGGAGAAAGAACACTGAGATCCCAAGCTGAGGGATAGGCAGTAGCGTTTGCAGGGTTAGAGATAGAGGTAGCAGATAGAATAGGACCAGGAGTGGGAGAGGAGGTATTGAAAGCGGGGGGAGCAGCAGTCTGTTGCCAGTTGGAAAGGCTGAGGTTAATATTGTTGAAGTAGTAGGGTTGGGCCTGCGGTTGGGGTTGCTGTCTTTGGGGCTGTTGTTGTGCCTGAAGCTGGGTTTGGGAGCTTTTGTTATTGCTGCTGTTGTCTAGAGGGGAATCTACAGGAGAAGACTTGAGGGCAGAAGCAGCGGCGGAAGCAGTAGCGGAGGAGGAAACACCAGGATCCGAGATGTTGGCTTCGTGGAGGAGATGATTGGCCTGGCGCTGAATTTGAAGATGGCCGTGGCCCAAAGCAGAAGATTGGTCTTGACTCTGGAGTTGCCCCTGGAGTTGGGTAGCATGGGCAAGTTGCAGGGGCTGCTGTTGCTGTTGCTGTTGCTGCTGGTGTTGTTGATGTTGCTGATGTTGGTGTTGATGCTGGGGGTGGGCATGGGACGACAGGTGATGGCGAGCTTGAGCTTGAGCTTGAGCCTGAACCTGAGCTTGGACTTGGGCATGATCTCGGGGAGGCTGAGTCTGGGCCTGGACCTGGGCCTGGGCTTGGGTATTGGTATGAGAGTTGGAGCGCGAGTGGGTAAGGTCCTCAGCAACAGAACTCTCAGAGGGGGGGAAAGGTGACGGGTGCAAATCTCTGGTCGCAGGGGAGTAGAGTGTATCGCTAGCACCTGCGCCTGCACCTGCACCGATATTACTGACAGTAGCGTTAATGCCGGGACCAGCAGATGAAGGGGAGAAGACAGGGCCAAATGGATCACCCTCAGACGGGTGAGTACCAGTATGGGCACCAGAACCTAGGCTAAGACCAACACGAGATGAAAGACCGTCAGCGCCAGCACCAGTGCCAGCGCCGGCACCGGCAAGGCTGTTGCTGTTTCTATGATGCTCTGAATCAGCCATCTATTAATCCCTTAGCCCTCTTTGGCTCTAACAACAGCAACAAACGATGCGATGTCTGTGAGTCCGTCCAAGTGCGGCTAGATCTGAAACTGCACACTTGGGCGGATCATGCAATTGTGGTCTGACATACAACGGCCCCGGGGGGGTCGATCGGAAGAGGGAGAGAAAGAGAGAGAAAAGATTTGATGGGGGAAAATAGAGCAGAACAGGAGCGGGCCAGAAGCAGAGCAAGCAGAGGCAAGGCAGACACACAAGCAGGGCCTAAGCAGGCCAGAGAAAAATAGAGCACGGTCAAGTGCCCGCCAAGGCTAAAGCTAATAGAGATAGGGATTGTAATGGGATGGATCAAGGAGGGAAAGGGTGTGGCGATAGAGCTGATTATCGTATGAGCATGAGCGTATGAACGACAAGATGGGAGCAGCAAAAACGACGACACAATAAAACTAGGCCAATACCAAGTCCGAGTAGTAGGAAGAGAGGAGTAAGAATAGAAATAGTGGCGCTGCGAAAAAAAAAAAAGAAAAAAAAGAAAAAAATACTGTGATGCCTGCTGGAGGCTTGTAGCAATGCCGTGTTGGGCTACTCGCTGGCCTGTGGAACGTAGACTAAGCGGTAAAACTTCCACAAACAAATAATGGGAGCATTATAATTACAGAAGCCTATAGCGCTAACAGCGTGAGCCCGTCCAGCTGCTTTAGAGCACGAAACAAAATCCACTGCGCTTGGCCAGTGAATTGACCTGACCGCCTTGTCTGGTTGAAAAGGCAAAAATGATACGATGGAACGAGGGCGTAAGGCTGCGTGTTTATTGCGCTGTAGGAGCGCCCTTTTTTACTAAAAGACAACCGGCAGCAAAATGTTAGGCCAGCCCGACAAAGACGCTCAGAGCGAGAAAAGACGAGAACAGTAAGCGAGTTACTTGCGTGTGCCTGCCGTATTGATTGTAACACGTCAAATAGCCAAAAACTGCAACAGCTAATGTGGCCGAACAAAAGTACAGAGCGAGTAATAGCAAAAGTAGGAACCTAAGAACCTCTTTCTCCAACAACCAACCCAACAAACCAGCCGCGGTGAGTTGCAAAAACAGTAATTGTGTTTTGTCTTGTGTTTCCTCTGGGGGGGGGGGGGGGGTGTCTTAGTGCATTGGTAGGAAACTACTCTCTAATAATCTTCCTCTCTGGACTCTCTAATAAAAAATCCTATGTGAAATAAAGTTGGAAATAATGGCAAGATCATGAAGGATTATCGTATGATTTGGCGATATCCATGGGCCGACCTTGGTATTCCATGGTCTCTTTTTTCCAGGGTTCCATAGTTATTTGAGAGAGCAGAAAAAAGGAAAAGTCGATCATCTAAGGTGGCCCTTGCTCTCAAAGCTCTCTCTACTTTCTTTTTATCTAGCCATATCAGGTTTATCCCTTCCCCTTTCAAGATAATTAATTACCTGCTGACAACTCTATTGGTGGTGAATCTTCCCCGTCAATTTTTCCCGGGCTCACTTTCTCCATTCGCTCGATTTACCATCCAACCTTGGTCTTTGTCTCCTTCCCTTCCTTCCCTTTCTTTCCCCCTGCAAAAAAAAAAGGAAAAACCCCCAAAGGAAAAGGGAAGAAAGAGCCTTGGCAAAATGACGTGGCTCACGAATGCCGACGCCACAGTATTGAATGGCGTTTCCAAGTAGTTATGGCTATGTAGTGTGTCACGTGATCTCTACGATACTGTGTGAAATGGGATTGACTTGAGATTACCCAAGAAACCACAACTTAACATGACAAAAACTAAATACATGGTGACAAAAAACCCCTTCAATTTCTGGCCAGCCACTCGCAACCCTACAGCCAGAAATTCGATATAAATCACGTGAACGAGCGACTGAGAATGAGAATAAAAAGGGCTAACAGAAAGCTCAGTAGCAACCATCAGCTTGCTATCGCCTACCAGAGGTCATCAGAGCTTCGCGTCATCTCTAGAGTCGGTGTCTTGGGTACCATCTTCTTCATACGCTTCCTCTCTTCTTTCGTTACTAGTGATGGCGTGACCGGCACCACTGGCGAGAATGGCTGATATGGCGTGTATGGCACAGATGTTCCGGGAGTGCCCGCCCCCATTGATGTGAATGGGGCTGTACGCTCAAATGTAGTCTGCGCAATTGCCCGGGGTGTAGACAAAGACGGCTCATACGCACGCAATGGCAGAACACCGCCCGTACGCACTGCTGACGGCTGGCTGGGCCGCGAAAAGTTAGAGCTTCTAGGCGATAGCGGCAGTGACAATCCCGAAGCATTAGCAGCGCTGCCGAACTGGCCCGGGGCTTTCGAGGACCTCGGAGAAGCTGGTAGAGCAGGAAAATCCCCTCTGCTAGAACGCGGAGAAGCAGGAAGGCCTGCCAGTGGGGCATGAGAGGAAGTAGAGGAGGCTGGCTCCTCTTCCGCAGCCGGGCCAGAAGAAGGCCCGCAATGCGGATTGTGGGTAACATCCAGCGTCTTTCCAGCAGGTGGAAGTGTCTTGCGCATGTTTTCCAGCCGCTCATCAATACTTAAAGCACTAGCGGGGGAAAAGTCCGGGGGAGTCGGCGGGTTGATAGAGGCAGTTTGGGACTGGGCCTTGGGTTGGGTATAAGACCGGAAGTCTTGATGCTCGGTAGGAATGGGCGGAGGCAAGGCCGGTGCATATACGCGTGGTGTCATGCTGCTTAGTTCCTGGACATCCCGTGGAAACGTGGCAGACTGTGGGGTCATGATGGGAGCCGAAATGCTAAGTTCCTTGGGTGCCTTGCTGCGACGCGGCGAGAGCAGTTGCTTGAACAGGGACGTTTTTGACTGCTTCTCAGCGGCCGGCGTGGATTGGCTAAGGTTCAGAATCCCCGGTCTGGACTTGTCCTTCTTTGAGGAAACGACAGAAGCACGACCATGAGCCACGGACTCGCCAATGGGCAAAGGAGGAGGATTGACACCAAGACGTTTAGCCTCTTCGTGCTGCAGCACGTGGCGGTACATTTCCTCCAGCTGTCTATCAGCCATTATCTTATCTGCTTCGACAATGGCTTGGTCTACAGAGCAATCGAATCCAAGAGTATGCTTGGAAGAAACTGGCGAGATGTTGGGCTGGATGCTGGCTTGCGAAGCGTTTATAGTAGGTGTCTGCGGCGTTCTTGAGGCTTGGGATGACTGGGGAGACTCAAATCTAGACGGTGAGGGAAGCCCTAGATTCTGAGTTTGGAGAGAAAGATTTCTAGTCTGCAAATACAACGCGCCTGATGGCTGTGATACGGTGCGGGGCGGAGCTGGAACGACAGCATGCGGTAATGGCTGAGTAAGTTGCCCAGCGTCAGGCTTGGGAGCGTTGTGGATGCCAAAGATGTCGCCTTCGGCTTGCTCGATATTGTATAGTCCGGTGAGTCGCTCGCGACGACGATTTGAAAGAAGGAGAAGAATAGCGGCGACCAGCACCAAGGAAACAGCGTATGAGCCAACGATACCTCCAATCTGAGCAGGCAGCAAGTGTGTATTGTCTTCGCTATCTCGAGGCTGAATAGCAATAGCGGGGAGTGAAGCAGCCCTCAAAGGCTGGAAGAGGGCAGCGATACAGACGGTAGCACAAGTCCCAACTGTGGGGATAGGCAACAAGGAGCGCGATATTGGATTAATAGAAAAAATGGAAGACAAGAGGCTCATCATGCGACCAGAAAGGAGGCAGGAGGGGAAGGAAAAGAAGAGGACAGGAATCAAGGCGAGACGGCCTCTTTTAAAAGCCAAGAGAGCAGGACGTGCTATCCGGTGATATGAGACAGGAACAAAGTATCAGATAAGTTTCTTCTCCTTTCCTTTGGCCGGTTATATTCCCCTTCCTTCTGTGTCGTGGTTCCCCGCTTTGTTGCTGGGTATAGATGGCCAGAATGACTCTCGGAACAGAAAGGAAGCAGGCCAAGCGGGCAAAACTAGATAATGATCAGCCTATGAATAGTGGTTCCAGTCCAGCTAAGCAGGTGAGGCAAAACGACAGGAAGCGGCAACTAGAGGATCGCGGCAGACGATTCGCCAGTTGAGAGTATCAGTGAAAGGCAAAGCAGCGGCTGATGAAAAAAGTGATAGTCCAATCTAGTTTATGCCACAGGCCGGGACGGTGATAGAGGAAGGGAATTAAGGGGAGAGAAGTTAATGCCTGAACCAGGTTTCAAGCCCGGGATAATTATGGGAGTAATGGTAATTTGGGGAATAAAAAAGCAGGAAGATGACAAAAGAAAGTAGAGTAAGAAAGAGGGGAGGGGCAGACATCTACATATTCATACAAGGAGGTGGGCAACCAGTAACGACTACAGTCCCCCACTTTTTACACTCGAACAGGTCTTTTACCACCATCTTGGGGGAAGATCCCAGTGCTAATTGGTCAATACAGAGCAAAACCCAGCCTTCCTTCTCCTGCTCCTCCGCCAAGACTGCAGAAAGCTTGATAGGAAGCTGAGTTGGTGTGACGAGAATCACCTAGTGGCAGCCCGCAAACTTTCCACCTACCTGCATCTTATGGGGACGAAGCTTTTACCAAGGTTACATAGGATGTTTCAAGACTCGCCGTAATGCTGTAGTTGCAATGAAGATGATAGCCAGGCGGCATACGAGGATAAAAGCCCCAAAACTCATGAGCAATGACCCAACATCAACAGGTTCTTGATAGAGCATCATAAGCCTAGGGCTCTTCTCAACGCCTATTGGCTAGGTTTAAGCGCCGACGTTGAAATCAACAAGGGTTGTGATTGGCTGGAAAGCCATTTAGGTTTCTGTTCCGTTTTTCCCGCTTAGCCTGCCGATCCTATGGGGAGGATTTTTTAATGACTTGAACGAGAGCTTCCCTGCCTTCGACAAACAAAACCAAATCCATAACGCGAGCCACAAGATAAAGGGCAAGTCTCTAGAGATAATGAAGCAAACATAGACTTTACGTATGTGCACTTTGTCAAGATAAGCTAGGTACTAGTCCCGCAAAAAATGGGGATGTTTGGAGGAGGCGTTCCTTCCCCCAAAGGTGATCAAAGATTCTCCAAGACCATAGCCAATCACGTCACACATCACAGCCAAAGTGCCACTGGGCGCTTAGCACCTCAAAAGGGGGAGCAACCGAAAATTATAATATTTAAGTGCTCAAGATATGCGTAAAACTGGGAAAATCTTCAAGAAGCAGCATAGCAAAGCATTACCGAGGCAGGAACAACTTAAAGCATAGAAAATGAAAAAGAACAAGTTAATTTTACGACGCATATATGATAATAGGGTTAGGGTTGTCAACGGCCACACGTGACGACGCGTTCCAACGCCACAGAGCGAGCCCGCATTCTTTGCCACTTAACGCGTTTCTGCCTGGGTGACCAAATATCAATACAGGACACAAAATAAGCAACATCTTATCAAGTTGCACGTTTAGGCAAAATTTGTGACAAAGGAGTGCTTCCCATGTTCCATCATTCTGTCTCAAAAAATTATGTCATCTTCAAACTCTAGCGATACTCGGAATGTTGCTATATTGAAAGGCCTAAATCGACAACAGCACCGAGCTGTCTCGTCTCGCTCAAGCACTGTGGCCATCCTGGCCGGGCCCGGGTGTGGCAAGACACACACACTGACGTCGCGTGTGGCGTATTTGGTAGACCAACTAGGCTACCAGCCATGGAATATCATCGTGGCTACATTCACCGTCAAAGCAGCACGGGAAATGCGTGAGCGTATTGGCAAGCATCTGGGCGAAGAACGGCAGCGCAAGATTGTGCTGGGCACGTTCCATGGGCTGGCAGCTCGGTACTTGGCCATATACGGACACTTGATTGGGATACCAAAAAAGTTTAGCATCATGGACGATTCTGACAGCCGGGCGGTGATAAAAAGAATATGCAAGAGGCTCAATCTGGACGACATCGATCCGCGTGCAGTTCTAGGCTTTATCAGCAAAGAAAAGTCTCGAAGTCCGTATTTTGATGGAGAGGAAGAGTGTGAGATTCCATCGACACAGACACGCGTGAATGCTAGTGGCATGACGGTCAAAAAGCCCCATAAACCACCAAACTATGTCAAGATCTACGGCGAATATCAAGCATATTTAACAGAGACAGATATGCTTGACTACGACGATTTGTTGGTCCGGTGTGTGGAGTTGCTCCAGAAACATCCCCGGTGTGTAGCCAATGTTGAAGCTGTTTTAATCGATGAGTATCAAGACACCAACGGCATGCAGTACGAATTGCTGAAGCAGCTTGCCTCGGCGAGAAACCGCATCACAGTAGTAGGCGATCCTGACCAGAGCATCTACGGCTGGCGCGCTGCAGAAATAAGGAATCTGAAGCGTCTGCTAGTTGAGTTCCCCGGAACCGAGGAGATCTCCCTGGAGGAAAACTATCGCTCGTCAACACGTATTGTCGACACAGCCATCGAGGTTATTAAACAGGATAGCCAGCGTTACGACAAATCCCTTGTTCCAGTGCATGGAAAAGGCACGGCACCAGCACTGCGACGGCTTGCTACGGCAAAGGACCAGGCTGATTGGCTGGCTATGGAGATCTGTCGTATCGTGGACATGACAGCTAAAACACTCAAACTGGATGACATTGCAATTTTGTTACGGTCTTCGTCGGCGTCGCGGCTTATTGAAGCGGCTCTTACTAAAAAACGCATAAAATACCGAATGGTTGGTGCGTTATTTCATCTTGGAAAAGTCTAATTCATTGCGCTAACAACTCTTAGGGGGTCGCAAGTTCTTTGAACGTGCTGAGATCAAGCTCATCATTGATTACCTCTGTGTCATAAACCAGCCCAAGAACAACGATGCTATGTCCCGAATCCTCAACACCCCAAAACGTGGTTTTGGCGCTAAATCTCTCGGTGATCTTCTCCTGGAAGCCGAGGAGTCCAAGCTCCCACTTTGGGAGCTTCTGCTTAAGCATGCCCGTAGGGACCGCAAATGCAGCATCAGCTTTTCCAAGAACCAGGAGCAAGAACTCTACAAGCTGATTGGCCTGATCAACAATGGTCGCACGCGGCTTCGCCTAGGTGCTGAAGGCAAGCCATTTGACCTAGTAAAGCTGATTGACTACATTATCAGAACCATTAAGCTGCAAGAATATATACAGAACACCTACAAAGAAGACCACGAAACGCGCTGGTCCAACGTCGAAGAATTTGTCAAGAATGCGCGGGAGTTTGTAGACTCTGCCAGTATGGAAGATGAGACTTTGCCTGAAAACGAAGGCGTACAACAACAGAACCAACTCGACATGCTAGACCGCTTCCTCACCAACATTGCTCTAGTTTCGGAGCCTTACCAGGAGAACCAAGACGACGAAGATCCAGACAAGAAAAACTTGGGAACAGTCACTATCTCCACCATCCACGCTGCCAAGGGTCTAGAATGGCCCGTGGTCTTCGTGCCCAATGTCCACAATGGTTCCATTCCAAACTCACGAGTTCAGGATGTAGCCGAAGAACGACGCCTCCTCTATGTAGCCATGACCCGGGCCAAAGCACTTCTCTATCTGAGCTTCCCTGCCCGTGACAAATCCTGGAGCGGCGACTGGGTATCATGTGAAATGACCTACTTCTTATCCCATACTCACACCATGTTTGCGCATAGAGGGCCTTCATTCACAAGAGATGCGCTGAGCGGAATGGGTGAGATTCTGGGCCGCAGTTTTCCCACCGTCGACTACATTTACAAGAACCTGCCTGAAATGGCCATCACTGAAGATGACCACTACCCCGAAACACCCAGCTCTAAACGACCGGATACCGAATTTCAGGACGAAGGAAATAAAGACAATGGAAACAACAAGTCTAGTAAAAGAATGCGCATAGAGCTCCGGTCAGGCGGAATTCCGAATACAAACATGAATTGGGAGACGGGATATTCAACAACAATGCAGCAGAGCACAAATTTCACCGTCGGATTTGTATCAGCCAGCTCGCACCACGCAACCCTTTCTTCACAGGGCCCCGCCATAGCGGCAAATAAAATGCCCCAGTCTATAGCAGCTAAGCAAAATGGATCACGGACTCTGGTGGACATGGGGTTCAAGGATTCCAGGTCTGCCCCTCAGAATCCCATCTCCGCAACGAAGCCAAGAACGGCATCTACGTCAGCGCTGGGCACAGGCACAAGCAAGACCCAACATCGCACCCCGGGCATTCGCTGCCCGTCTACTGTAGCTAAGCCGCAGTCTGCATCCAACTCTCTGTCAACTTCGTACCTGCCGCCTCCTAAACCCGCCGATGTAGAGCCTGAGCTTACGAAACATTCACTTGGGACTACCAGAGGCGCGGTACGTACTTATAGTACCATGCCAGGACCGACATCCAGGCTTAAGAACCCAATGCAGTCGCCCGACAAATTTCCCCAGAAAAAGGGCGTATACCCACAATTCTCCAGCTCACCAGTTCGTCCTGAGAGCCACCAGCCACCAGCTGAGGGGGCCGATGCAGACCCATACGACCATGTTGTTGTCGACAAGCCGGCAGAAACACTGCACAGAACGACTATGACGAACGGATTTGGCGGGTTTCACCGCCCATCACGTATCGATCGTATTGGTAATCCACAAACGATAAATAGGATCTCCAAACTATCTCGGCCAGCCGTTGTGCCAGGAGCCAAAAACAAGAATACTCCCTACAAAAAGCTAACGATTCCAGGACGAGATAAATAGCGAGCGAAGCGCTCTTTAGGAGGGATGAAGGATAGGGGAAGAGGGAAGCAAATGGTACTAGACTAATGCTTATCAGGGATGTGTCTTGATTAATTTTAATGACATTTAACATTGGAGTTTTACGACTGTTGTCAATTAGAAATAGCACATGTAGTGATGGCATTACACTATGGGAGACTCGGGTACGACTCGGTTTTGATTATTCCCTTACAGATTGATGGTACATGGTCGTAGCTTGATAGCATAACCCCTGGAAGGGAGCTCACTGTTGGGTTAGTTAGTTTATGTAATAAAGCATATTTTTCTGGAAAGGGATATCGAGACAACGGATCAAACCTCCCCGTAAGGATAATTTGATTTTTTAGTCCCTATCGACGCTTGACTATCAGGGGCTGTAAAAGATACTGATAGCTTAGCTCGACATGCCTAGGTAGCCATCCCCGAGATCCTCTGCGAGAGCCGGGAGAGTGGGCATTGATGGGAGGGCTAGCTGACTGGCTTTATAGGGAAAGTGGTGGTGGTAATCTACAGGCTGTGTCTAGCTAGGATTACACGATGGTTTGTATTAAAAGGGGGAGGAGGCAGTGATTAGGCAGGTTGGCGGGATGGGTGGGGGAGCAGACTTTGGTTGGCAAGTATGACATCAGACGATGAGAAGGAAGATCAAGTAGAGCACCAGCTAAGAAGCATAGTAAAATAGAGCTTCAAGCTTAGATACATGTAGTTCCTCGAAGCTCTACACGGGAAGACAGAAGGCTCTGGAGATATCGTGGGGTGCAGTATATGACTATTGTGTATGAACTAGTTCCGATAAGCTCACGTGTCTTGTAGTACTAGGAGGGCTAAACTCCGCGCCGATCGCAATCCTGTTAGCGCCCTATTAGCCACTGTATTGAAAGGGATAAATTATGCGTAGATCTGAATTCTTGCCCTTGTAGACAGAAAACTCTAGATCTGGAGGGGCCTAGAAGACTAGATGAGATGGCGTTCGGGTAGAAAACAGACTAGCTAAAAATAGAGCCAGGGTTGGAGCTTAACAACCAAGAGAGAGAATGGTATGCTATCGAACGAAGGTGGGGGCTATCAAGTGAAAAGGTCAAAGCCACATGAGCGTTGTGTATAGTTTTGCGGCAACTAAAACTATGAAACAAAGTTTTGGGCGGGGCTTCAAAGAAAGCCGAGATAATACGCTATAATAAGAATAAAGTAGGCTATCTTTAAGACTCTAGCAGAATTGTGGGATAAGAAAATAGAGCTGTGAGGCTTTGTTTTGCCCAAGGCAAAGCATGAGAGAGCCCAGCACGCTACTTGCTGAAGGGGGAGAGGAGAAGGGAGGAGAGGGCAAGGGAGGGAAGGGGACAAGTGAGGGAGTTGGGCAGAAAAGAGAAAGGGGAGAAGGCACAAGCAGGCTACAGGCTGTGCTGGTTTTGGCACGAAGATAAAGGAGCTGGAAAGACCTACCACATGCCAGCCTGGTGCAGTCCTAAGGTGAGCATCTGGAAACACAGGTTCATGATTCTTCTGTAGCCTTGTAGTAGCAAGCAGAGAAGGGTGCAAACAAGCATATAAGCCGCCAACGTAGGTTAATAATCCTGGTATTAGGCCCGTACTAACAGCACCTAGTGAACGGCGCCACTGCGAAATCGAAGTTATACGGCACAGCAGGTGTAACAAGCTTTTTTGGGCAAGAAGAGGATGGATAATTGCCCCTTTAGGCAGGGCACTACGGCGGCGCTGCGCAGTAGTTTACTTTGTGGTAAGCCGGAAGACAAGGGAAGCAACAAATAGGCCGCCGGTTCTTTGATTTGTCTATAAGAGGAAAGGAGGGTAAGATGGCAAGTGCAGAAAATAGCAATCTACTGGAAGATATCGACTAAAAAGGCAATATCCTGTAGTAGCCGCCTGGAGTCTAGGAACGGGGGGAGTCATCAGCCCCCCCCCCCCCCCCCCCCCCCCCCCACCCCCCCCACCCCCCCAACACTCTCCAACAAATACCCCCAACAGAAATACCCAAAA